>WJEZ01003537.1:0-10634 GCA_009869925.1 Thalassaphorura encarpata
TATAATTTGTGCTTACCTGCAGTTATCTGGAATCAAATAGCTCATGACTTGCTGAATCAACTCTGGCCTAAAATTACTCAGAAGATGATCAGCTGTGAGGATATCATTAATTGGGTAAACCTAAAGACAGTTTAAATGATAACTAGACTGTGAATTTTGAAAATAGATGTAATATTTGGTTGCATTACGATCATATCTGAACTCAGATGCAATACGGTAGATGTTGGGTGCAAGGTATCCTGATAACGAAAACTAATATCGCGAGTAGACTTCAACTCTTCCCAAAAATATTTCAGAGGCGGATTCGATCGTAGCATTTCCAAGTACTGGTCAATCACAAAGTGTTAAAATAAGACCGATTTTATAGTTAGACGAAAAGAAATGAATATTTACCTGGAACACATGATTAATAATATCATGGGTGTGTTCAAGCCCTTCCGGGGTCAACGTGATAGCTACGTCAAATGACCCAAAGCCCCTTGCAGTCACACAACCTCCACCATATAAATTTGTAACCCAATTTTTCTTCTTCAGAAACAATGCCAAACTTCCCTTTCCTTCGTGCCCAACGAGATTGCTGATATAATCAACTGGCTGTGGAATTTATGCAGGTGCAATTTACAATTATCAAAAGACTTAAATTAGTACGACTTACTTTGCATCTGTGATACTGGGTCATGTCTGGAATTGGAAACGATAGAGCAATTTCCCTTAAATCCTTGATTGGCAAAACATTAGTCCAAGTCTGGAGTTGTTCCGGACCGTAAGGACTCTCTGACCAGTAAGGGAGTTTGGTTTCATTATTTTTCACAGGAGCAAACATGGGTTTCACCAAAGCTTCTAGTTCACTGAGGGATTCCTTCCCCAGAACAGCCAAACACATAATATTTGAAGAATAGAAGTTCCGATGAAACTCTATTAGAGCATCTCTCACGTTTATCGAATTCTCCTTTGGAATTTTCCACAAAGTATCAATGTTTCCTGTTCAATTGAAAAATATTATTGAGCCACGGATTACAGCACGTTGTAAAAAGTAGCTTGAGTTGAGTACCTGTTCCAAATTTGGCATACGGATGTCCTGGTTTAGCAGTAACTCTCGCAATTTCCCAGCACCGCCAATAATCACTAGGTATATTTTTTTCATGCTCAGAATTTACAGCGTTGACTTCTCGTTCGGTCGCATTTTCAGGGAACAAAGGATTTATAAAAAATTGGGCAAAGCTAGAATTTAGTTGAAATGTTAATATTTATACTGAAAAGGTCGATGGCAATGTTGAACTCAATTACCGATCCAAACCTGAGGCCAATGAATTTGGATCAATACTAAAATAATACGTTGTCTGATCTTCTGCAGTGTAGGCATTAGTGTAACCTCCATTTTCTTGTAAAAACTTTTGGAATGAATTCTCAATTGGATATTTTTCTGTACCCAAAAACAACATATGTTCACAAAAGTGAGCAAGGCCTGGAAGAGTGTCTGGTTCACTCATGGACCCTTTAAATTGAAAATACAGGAAAATATAGGATAGAAAGCCTAATAAGATCACAATCGCATGTCCACTTCCTTTACCTGTTGCAACAGTTATCGATGCGGCTGAAATATCAGCTTTTGGATCACTTATCAGAAGCACTTTCATTTTATTTTCCAGAATGAGACCCAAATATTCTCTTTTATCTGCTGGAGATTTAGTGATCGTCTCAAACCGATTTTGTTTAACTGGTTGAGGCGGAACTCTATTCTCAGGAGTCGCCATTTCGTGCACACTATGTTTGATCTAACTTTATTGTCCTTATTATAAAAAATAAATTAGAAAAGAACGAAGCTTAATGCTCTAATTTGCTACTTCCTAAAAAGTCATCAAAACATAATTGATTTTACAAAATTACAAACCAAAATATAGCTCCACCTGTTTCTCAAATATATTTGTTCAAATTCTCTGAACAAACACTCAAAATTCTAAGTTTTCACCTTGACATCGAATGTACAACTGATTCCGTCATAATCACTCACGTCAGGATTGGGTATCAAGTTACGTTTTGAGATTGTTTCATGTTTACTTTATTAGCGAGCAAAGCAAGCAATGCTAGCACAGCTATTGCAGCCGTGCCGCCCTGTCTGTTTACAATCTACAGGTCGCAATTCTTGACCAAATCGAAAAACTCATCGGATATGAGCGTTTCAGCTATTGGCTTCCCTGCTGTGCTTTAGACGATGGCACAGGGGGTCGGGCACCTAGCTATTTCAACTGAATCATATGGAAGCCTATGTAAACTGAATGTAGCATATAATATAGTCAAGTCAGTCGGTTCACGTTCGCTGTCTTTAGGCCGTGTGAATTTGTCAACAACCCGTCCCATACGATGATTCATGTTTTGCCCAATCTCTCTTCATGAAGTGAAGTTCACCTTATCAGCCCTGGGCTAGACAAACCAACATCAAGTTACCATGGTTCGTTGCTTAGCGTGTTTGGTGGTCACGTAACGTTGAGAATTATTCCACAGTATCTAAATAAGATAACACTCTTATCAGACTAGCGAATTGACGTATTTCGATGAAATGCGTCAAAAACTCTCCAGAAATATAGGTTTCTGTATAGTCTTATGCTTCTTAGCCATAAATGGTAAACCAATTTTGCTCTAATTAGAATCAGGCCAATTAAATGGGATATTTTTGAAATATCAAAATCAAATTGTGAAAGCAAATGAAAATAGGAGAGCGGGTTGATGCTTGCGCTTGCAGCGCCACTTGATATTTTACTACTTAGTCCAGAACACTGTAAGATATTCCAAGGTGAATGTGGCCTGTGAAGAGCTCATGGGGTTTTCTTTAAGTCTTAATAAATATCCTAAATTTTTGGAATATCCGGATGAAGTTCAGAAATTTTGTGTTTGGTATAATCAGGGTAATGAATTGGACATAAATATCGCCCGCTCTTCCATGCGCTGACATCGGTAATCACTTGAGGTTCTCGCTATTGTTCAGAAAAACGGAAATCAAATTATATCAGGACCATTTTAGTTTTATAAATCTTTAGTACTTACTAAAATATATTTAGGAATTCTTTCCAATGTGGATGCGTCAAGATCCTTATTCCCTGCTCCGGCTTCTGTTACGGACATAATATGAATTGTCAAACGTCTCCTTTGCTCTGCTGGTGGACCGAACATCCTCTGAAAAATTATAGAAAGACACATTTGTACTTAAGCCAAGAATTTTTATACATGTGCAACAATTATTATTGTTACCGAGAAATATAAAATCATATCTTCATGACTGATCTTTCTCAACTCTGCGATGGCCATATTTCTACGGTCAAAATTCAACTGTCTTGAAAAAATCTCAGCAGACAACTCATAGCCACGGTCCCAGATATTTTTTGGCTCCTCTGATTTTCTAACAATTAGAGCTTGTCGGTGTTGAGTAAAATCTTCCTCAGTCATATCACAGATGATACTCTATTAAGAAAAGAGGAAATTATATTATTCTCGTGGTAGTTTAAGCAGGAATTGCTTTACATGAAGATTTTCCAAGAAGTTATCTACACGACAATCAAGAAATTCTGGGTGGGAGTTACTTTGGACTGTGATTGTAAATCCCAAAATACGAGTTCCCGTCCTGGTTACTGCCCAGACCAAATACCCTAATTGTTGTTCAGTCCGCAACTGCGTGAAACAAGGTTCGCTTGCAATTTGCTCGAGTAATTCGATCAGAACGTTTTCTCTTGTGCTTTGGAGTCCCGCCTGGTACAAAATTGATAGGCAGGAGTCAGAATGATGCAAATGGTCCTTCTTGTACACGTAATCTGCACCTTAAAATATTCATAAATCGTATTATCGGAATAATACGTTTCAACTTCCTGAATTAGTCTAATCGGTATGACTGAATACCTTCGTCCAATTGAACATCACGAATTAGTACGTGGGTTCCAGGAGCTAATGGTTTTGTAATACCCTTTTTATTTAAAATTCCATGAATGTTCACAACCACATCCTTTGCGTCCTTAAAACCAAAAAAATTTCGTCAACGTTTTGCAAATTTCCCTCAAAACAAGTTTAAATGTACCTGATCCGTAAAATTTCCATACACAAACCATTCTAATTTCAATTCAGTTAGAAAATCGTTGCAATACTGTTTGAATTTGTCGAAAGTCATGTCTGGCAAATATTAGCAAGTGTGATGATGTGATCAAGTGAGATTACATATTATAAGTTCCAATTTGAAAATCTGCTTACCTTCTAGAATCTCTTCAAGGTCTGTATAAGTCCAATATTTCTCTCTTAAGAAATAGTTCATATATTCCGAACAATGCTCATGGGGTTGGTCTTTGCACCAATTCTTAATTGTTCGTGTGTATTCTTCTTTTAATGAACTAAAGCGCAGGGGGTCCGGATTGTAATTAATAAATTTATCCATAACTTGTTGAAGCAACACGTCTAACTTATCATTGTAACCTCGAACCCAAATCTAAGGAATAAAATAAAAATTAAGATAAACTTGGGTGTTTTAAACCCAACATAAGTTCGGTTTTACCCTTTGGCCGTAGAAAGAAGGCATCACAGAAAAATATAATCCAGCCAATTCGGCGGGATATGAATACTCGACTAATGCATCATTTATCATATTGCTAAACAAGTCATTCAGTGCGTAAGATAATGGATGGCGAAGAGGCAAAGGGCTAGAAAAGCAAAAAAAAATAAGCCTACGTATGAATGTGTGGCGCAGCTTCTCTGAGACTACTACTTGACCAATTCTCATAAACCATAGATTCTCGATACTAATATGGTGAACCGATTTTACCTTGCCTGAATGTGCTAATTCGGTTTTTTCAATACTGAAGTTGAATAAATATTCAAATTTAGACACTTTCATGCCAAATGATCTCAATAAGTATGCTAGATCATTTATGGCTTACGTAGTAAGGCGTTTGACCTGTTACACTGGAAAATGCTTTAGAACGTATGGTTGTCCGTGTGTATGTACTTGGGATTTATAGCATGGGTAGGAAGAAGATTTGACCCTTGACATCTACCCGGGGCTGGTAGATTCCGTTTCTTCCGGACAACTTCGTCAAATTAACCCATTTAGAATTAAAACCCAATGTTGTCAAAAAGCACTATTGGGTACTACAGCATTGGTGCTATGGGTGTTTGATCTACAGCCTCTAGATGGGCTGTATGGATTTTTTATGTAATATTTGAACAATGGTTCAATTTGGACGCTTTAAAGTTAAACGTTCTCAGCAAGCGTCTCTCGTCATTTGGAAATAGGCTTGATTTTCGTGGGCGAATTGTTTCTTGATATTAAATTAATCTTAACTTCGAGTTAAGATATTAATTTAGCTTTTTTTAAAGGGACTTTTGAGTACTAATTTTATTTTCTACATCGAACAAGTTTCCCTTACCTGTACATGTCAAGCCCGATCATTCCTTTTGGAAGTAAAAATTCATTGTCCTGAAGAAACCAGACACGAGATAAGCCAGTTTCCATAATTATTTTTGGAACGTGTCCTTGCCCCTAGAAAAAATTAGTTTTATTCAAATAACGAAATAAAATAAATATTTAATATTAAGCTTACTGTGTTCATCCTTGGACGTAAGTCTAATCTTTCCGGAATGAAATCGTTTTTTATGGGTAGAGTTAGCTGCTCGTCTGTCCCGCAATTTTTCCATTTCTAAATGAGATTAGATTTGTGATTAATACGTGCGTACAATGCGACATGTGTTTGTATCTACCTTTAGCACGTCTTGGTCAATTTTACAAGTAGAGTATTTGATTCCATAATATGCTTCTGTCATGTCCAGTCCTTTTGATTCATTCTGATGAGTAAGGAGTACAACTCTAGAAGTTATGTCATTGTATAGTAAATGAAATTCGTGTAAATCAGCAAGATGATTGGGGATAATTTGTGATTACTGTACCTGCAATTATCTACTGTCAAAAAACTCATAACTTGCTGAATCAACTCTGGCCTAAAATTACTCAGAAGCTTATCAGCTGTGAAGATCTCATTCACTGGGTAAACCTAAAGGTAGATGAAATCTAAAATAGACTCTCAGTTTGAAGAAAAACTGATATTTGATTGCATTACGATCATGTCGGAACTCAATTGTTGGACGATAGTTATAGGGTTCCAGGTATCCTGATAGCGAAAACTAATATCACAAGTAGCCTTCAATTCTTCCCAGAAATATTTCTGCGGCCCACTCTGGCGAAGCATTTCCAAATACTGGTAAAAAAGTAAGCGTTAAACTAACTCCGAGTTTATAAGTAAGTTCTAATATTTACCTGAAACACATGGTTAATAATATCGTGGGTGTGTTCAAGCCCTTCCGGGGTCAAC
Organism: Thalassaphorura encarpata; assembly: GCA_009869925.1. Classification (NCBI taxonomy): domain Eukaryota; kingdom Metazoa; phylum Arthropoda; class Collembola; order Poduromorpha; family Onychiuridae; genus Thalassaphorura; species Thalassaphorura encarpata. Next base: position 6,342 of record WJEZ01003537.1, read on the forward strand.
GTGATAGTTACGTCAAATGACCCGAAGCCCCTTGCAGTCACACTACCTCCGCCATATAAATTTGTGATCCAATTCTTTTTCTTCAGAAACAATGCCAAACTCCCCTTTCCATCGTGACCAACGAGATTGCTGATATAATCAACTGGCTGTGGAATTTAGACAGATGTAGTTTACGATTTATAGATCTAAGGGCTTAATTCTTATGATTTTACTTTGCATTCGTGAAACTGGGTCATGTCTGGAATTGGAAAGGCTAGAAAAATTTCCCTCAAATCCTTGATTGGCATAACATTCGTCCAAGTCTGAAGTTGTTCCGGACCGTAAGGACTCTCTGACCAATATGGAAGTTTAATTTCATTATTTTTTACTTGATTAAACAAAGGTTTAACGAAGGATTCCAGTTCACTGAGGGATTCCTTTCCCAAAACAGCCAAGCACATAATATTTGCAGAGTAGAAGTCCTTATGAAACTCCATCAAGGCATCCCGGATGTTTATCTTGTTCTCCTTGGGAGTTTTCCACAAAGTATCAAAATTCCCTATCCAGGTTAAAACAGTATTGAGCCCATAGAGGTATAATAAGAATAGAGTACGATGTAGGCTGGTGGGACGGACCCTGGCGCGACTTTGGGCCTCCATCTTGGAGTCGGGCAAAAATAATACTTGTAAATACTTACTTGGTTGAACATGGTCCTACTATGGTACTAAATACGAAACCCACATATATGACAGCCAGAAACACGAAAACCAGACTGCGTACCATTTTTTATAAAAATGTTGAACTTGAGATGTTCAATAGGTGTGCTTTGTAGCTTTTGTGAATAATGAACGAGACGCCAGTAATTAAAGCTGGATACTGGAAATTCATTAGTGCTTATTGCTTACATAGAGGTATAATAAGAATAGAGTACGATGTAGGCTGGTGGGACGGACCCTGGCGCGACTTTGGGCCACCATCTTGGAGTCGGGCAAAAGCAACAAGCAAAAGCATTAAGAATAACTGGTTTTATTCCTGTTTTTCTCATATTTTGGGTTCAAAACTTATAATTAGTTTTCTTTTTACATCAATGGTTAACTCGTGCTGCGCTTACTGTTCCACTAACCACTGGCAAAAAGGCGGTCCGGTCATTTTTCATTCGTAAGTCTCAGTTTTCAGTTAAATTCGTCTGTGCGGAGGTTGAACAATAACCCCAATCCGTCTCAGTTTAAATGTGCGTTAAGAAAATTGATTTTGAAGAATACGGATTTGACCTCTTGGAATACAAACTGTTCTCAAGTTGATTTGGAACATCACTCCGTTTGGAATATTTGCATTCTTAGGAAGTTCTAGGAAAAAGGGTTTACAAAATAGTTGAACAAGACGATAATAACTATGAAGAGCAATTTATCCGATAAGAAGAAGATGACGACGCCATTTCAAACGTATTTCTAAACACTATTGACGTTACGAATCGTGTTTTGTATTACATCAGCGGATTTATACTCCACAAATGGAAAAGCCCCCATCTTCAGTGTCAAACGTGTTGGGAACTTTTTTATATGAGCCGAATTGGCAAATTGGCTAACCTAACAAGGAGGAAGGATCGTGGAGGACTGATTTATTCTACTAACGTAAGAGTCCATTCTTTGTTATTAAACTCGCTGAAAGAGGATTCAGGGGAAATCATATACTGCTGGAAAAATTTTTTCCATTGGCTTTTCGTCAGATCTGACAAGGAAAATTATCCTGACCTCCTGGATCACAATTGTGAGGCAAAATTTTTAGTCGAAGATGGACACAGGGTTCAACTCATTAAAGAAATTGCAAATGATTACTTGTGCGTCTAAAAACATACGCCAAACTTTATTATAGCCTAATACATTCATAGAGATATAACAGTTAGTAGAAAATTGACTAAACTAAGTTTTGTTTAAGAAACAGTAAAGGTATTGGGTCTTCTGCGAGTTAATTACCATCATTTTATTTTAAAAACTTCATAAGGAACCATATGTCATAGTGCCCCAACTCGTACTTTTTGCCCGACTCCAAGATGGAGGCTCAAAACAGCGCCAGGGTCCATCCGTCCACTACAAGTGGGCATAGGAACATCGTAGTCTATTCTTTAGTACTATGTCTATGATTGAGCCATAGGGTACATTGACTATGCATTTCAAAATTTAGATTTGAAGTACCTGTTCCGAATTTGGCAAAAGGATGCCCTGGTTTTGCCGTGGTTCTAGAAATTTCCCAGCACCGGCAATAATCATTAGGTATATTTTGGTCATGCTCGGAATTCAAAGCATTGACTTCTCGTTCGGTCGCATTTTCAGGGAACAAAGGAGTTATAAAAAATTGGGCAAAGCTAGAATACAGTTGAATCGTTAATACCTATATTTGTCTATTAATCTGTAATTTTTGAGTTCAATTACCGATCCAAACCTGAGGCTAATGAGTTCGGATCAATACTAAAATAATACGTTGTCGTATCATCTGAAGTGTAGGCGTCGGTGTAACCTCCATTTTCTTGTAAAAACTTTTGAAAGGAATTCTCAATTGGATATTTTTCTGTACCCAAAAACAACATATGTTCACAAAAGTGAGCAAGGCCTGGAAGAGTGTCTGGTTCACTCATGGACCCTTTAAAATTCAAAATCCAGAAAAATTTAAGATGAAATGCCTACTTAGGTCATAAATACAACCCGATTTCATTTACCTGCTGCGAGTGTCATCGATGCGGCTGAGATATCAGCTTTTGGATCACTTATCAGAAGCACTTTCATTTTATTTTCCAGAATGAGACCCAAATATTCTCTTTTATCTGCTGGAGATTTGGTGATCGTCTCAAACCGATTTTGTTTAACTGGAGGAGGCGGAACTCTATTCTCAAGAGTACCCATTTCATGCACACTTTCAACTATGCTTGAACTGACCATATCGTTCTTATTATGAAAAAAAATTACAAAAGAAATAAGTTCAATTCTTGAGTTATCTACTTGTTAAGACTGTCTTCACAGAATTATTAACAATACAAATCCCTATTTCCCTTTCGTATATGACAAGGCTCAAATTCTGTGAGCAAATACTCAAAGTTCTATATGTTGTCACCTTAACATTGAATTTACAACTGATATGTGCACTTCATTTGCATGTCTTGACTGGGTATCAAGTTACGTTTCGTGACAACTTCATGTTTACTTTACTCTACATGGTTATGCATAGTACCTCAATCTACGGCTTCCTTTAGTTTGATTTAATTGTAATTATTTTTCCTTGTCTCGTGTTTTTATCAGACCATCAAACCCACTGCATGCTGCATTATGTAAGATATTTTTTTAACTATCCATGGTTAGCGTGTTTGGCAGTCACGTCACATTTCCAGACAATACATTTATCCGCCAAGGGAAGTGACGCAATTCCAATGCAATGCGTCAAAAGGATTATTAGAAATGCAAATTTTTATACTTTCTTTCTCGTTTATTGGCAAGATTGCATTTTAATACGTACAATGCAAACTTAATATTCATATAAATTAAACTGTGAACAAGGAAAATCGAATGATAAAATGAATGACTCAGTACGCAGCCAATTGAATAGATAGCAAACATATAGTAAGTGCTTTATTATTCCCGTTGGGAATTTTTACTTCATTTCACACATTTAACACCAAGAGCGAATCATCATCATCAACTACTTAAGTATTAAGTACTAAATTCAATTCAAAGTGATCACGTGAAAATTGAGTTGTAACAACAATAGGAATTTATGTCATCATCTAATTAATACTTTGTGTATTTTTGTATCCCTAATTAAAGTGAAAGATGGACAGTCGGAAGTGCAATTGTGGAATTGAGATTTAATTATAGAGAGTACAATTAGTAGTAGTAGATTTGAGGTTCAGTCTTTCTAAATTTGTACAGATTACAGGAAATTGAGAGGGAATGACTGAGACGCTTCCATCTTTCCCTAATTACTATTAATATTTACGCATTACACACATGAGACATTAGCTCAGCACCATATTTTTTAAATTCACGTAATCCTACATCTATAGAGTTAGTAAATTAGCCTAACATCACACATGCGTTAATTAAATCCACAAGGGAAAGCACCAATCTGTTCACAAACAAAAAATAGGGTCAGGTTGTTTTTTTACTTTAGCAAGTCAAATGTCTTCCTTGAAAAAATAAATGACATGAACCCTAAGGACATTTCTTTTTGACATTTTGACTAGATTTTTTTCACAGGTGAGGAAAAAAACGAAACATTGACACAAGTCCTTGAGAGAAAGAGTTGACGCACGGCACGGACACGGAT
>WJEZ01003538.1:0-10633 GCA_009869925.1 Thalassaphorura encarpata
AAGATTTATGCAGGTTACAAGCAAATCTAATGTACGAATGAAGAATCCGCCCCATATAAATCCCAATTATAATTGCGATGAAAATTGTCAAGCATGACAAGACACTCAGTCACCCCTGTCTGTCCAAGTTGAAAAAACTGAACGGACCAACACATCATCCATTAAAAACGACGTCTTATGTCTTCTTCGTCTTCTTTTACATGTCCATTTCCATTTTCACTCGATCCTCTGCCCTGGTCTGGTCAAACAGTCAGAGTCAGTCACTAGTCACGTCAACCGGATCCAGAACATTGATGCAAGTAAATGCAAAGCGCATGCACATGGTCGGTCATTAGCTCCAAAGTGTTTCTAGCTAATAGGCATAAATTATTGCCTGATCGAGCAATCGGGCATGTAGACTAGAAAGAAGGAAAAATCATCCGAAAGTGAAACTTGAGTCAAAGTCCATTTTCTCTTCTCATGCAATAAATCTCATCAATCCTGCATAATGTCGTGCGGTTGAATCTCTCTGTAATGTAATCCACACGTCTGTCCAGGCATGGTAAAAACCACACCACACCACAAGAATGTCTTCAAACATCTTCAAATTGTCTTGGACAGTTCATAAAATTTTCAACCCCTTTTATCCATTCAACCAACCCCAAAAACGGTTTTTACAACAATGGCTGTACCACATTTTATTGCCTTTCCTTGAAGTGGTGGACTGTGTTATGGTGACCCGACGCGGACACGGACACGGACGTCCAGGTATAAAACTACACGGTCATTACACACCAGAGACAATATTATGAGTGCCGCTTTAAAACATACATCCTCCGTACGTACGCGTACGTCCAAGTCATCCAACTCACTCACTCAAGTCCATTTTTGTGATAAATTTCTTCACGCCCGCCCATTCATGCGTTAGCAACGTTCAGGTTCTTTTAACCTGCTCAGACATAGGAATCATAAGATGGCCCATTATCTGTCTGTCTCTCTGTCTATAACTTCATTTATCTCCAGAAAATCTATCCAGGTTTAAAATTTCATTACGATGGGCATAAACAATACCTGTGCCCTGTGTCTGACCGCCTGCTCGCTCTTTCATTTCAGGGTGATCAAATGTCAGGCTGCAGCGGCCCCGTTACAGTCCTCCCAGTAGTCTTGTCTATTTTACAAGATCATAACTTTTCAGAAATCTCACTATGATACGACCTTCTTTATGATGAACCTCATAATTTTCATTTCTTAACCCTCCCAAAAGACTTTACGATTATACGACACCCTAAACTGTGGCCAATGTCAGAGTCAGAAAACCCTTTACCAGGTTCGCCATGTCCTAGCAAGCCTTAGCTCCTTTTTCTCTGCCCAAAGGAACCAGTCCTTTATTTACTCAACTAATTGGACACGATCGTATCTCACAGGTAAAAGACGAACGGACGGGCAAACGAACGAGTTTGTTACCACTTCACTGTCCACAAGAAAGGCAAAGGCAGAGCAGAGACAAAAGAAATATGTACGAGTGTGTAATGGGAATAAAATTTTTGAAGGAGTCAAGAAAAAAACTCGACTATGTGTTTAAGCAGCCATACATTCCTTCTACTCGCCTCCTTAATTTTCATTTTCACCCGGTGGTGAGCGAGCGGAGGAATCATTTATAAGATTTAGTTTCTGCCGCCTAAGGAATTAAGACTTTCGTCACTTGCTCCTATCTTCCCATGCTTAGGCTTAACTTCCTGAGCTGAGCTGAGTGAGTAAATTAAATTAAGATAAGAAGTCCTTCCAACCATGCATGCAATCCAATAGTCATACTAGCCAGGGCCATAGGCCTTAATTGATTTTAAATCCAAAACAAGTTTCAGTTTTTAGTTCAAGTTGAAGGTGCTGAATGAATGTGGCTGCTAACGATAGGCTCAACCCAAGTGAAAAAGTCATAAAGGACGCAAATTGAACAAACTTGACTCCATGGTTTTTCCTTATCTTTGATTCCAAAAAGTTACATTTGAAACCATCAATTTCACTTTTCAACCCCCATTTGCCCATAGTAATTCCACTGCCTCTACTCTACTCCAATTCCATCGCCACTGTTGTACTGAACTGAGTCTGACAATAAACCCCGCGTTTACGACGTAATAAATACCCTGACTTGGTTTCCCTTACATTGCTCCTTTTCTACTTGTTTGTTTTTCTGCTCTAGCTAGGCTAGGCTAGGCTAGGCTGGTCGGTCGGTCAATCCAATTAATTATCCATGGTTTCCTTTTTCCATGCCATGCCTTAGTAGAAATTTACACCTGCCTTGAATTTGAATCTGATTCTGTATTTGTATAGTTAAATGACCGGGAACTCTTTCTTATCACACTTCGTCACTCGGGAAACGTTGTTTTAATTAGGGAGGAAGTTATTTTACCATGATCACAAACATGGTTAGGTCCCGAATATTAATGCGATCATAAAATTTGGACGAGAAACCCACGTTTCTTGAGCAAATAGGATACGTCGAAATTATTTGGGCCAAGAAAAAAGTTTGTAAAGTGAGGAAGGATGGGGGCTTGTTTGGTAACTTCCACAATTATCAAAAATGCAGCTTTTAAAATATTAGCGATTAATGTTATTTCTTTGAATTTTTACAGGGGAGTCTCGGTTTGCCACCAATGCTTCGCAAATTTAGACGATCTCGCCGAAAAAAGGAATATAAACCCAAAGCCCGAACCAACAAAACTTCTTATTCTCCACTTCCAGAAAAGGAATGGCTTGTCACAGCCATGGAAGATGAATCCCATGACGTTTTCAACCCTTGGACTACAGCTACATCAAGCATCATAGTCAAATATACCGACTTGAGAGCCAAAAATTCAAAAATTGAAGAAGGACAAGGAGATGAAGAAGGATTCATTAAACCGCCTTTACTTGCAACAAAAACTTCTTCATTTCCGAGTGGTCAAGAAGAGCTTCTCGTGGATTACTCTTAAAATTCTATTTTGAGAAAGCAGTTTTAGTTAGGAATGAGGTAAAATGACTTAAATAAAATACCTCGAGTCAAGNCGAGTGGTCAAGAAGAGCTTCTCGTGGATTACTCTTAAAATTCTATTTTGAGAAAGCAGTTTTAGTTAGGAATGAGGTAAAATGACTTAAATAAAATACCTTGAGTCAAGGAGTTTTAAAATCTTTCACTATGACCTAATTTACATAGCGAAAAACAAAATTTGAAAACACTAGTGAGCTTTTATCAAATATTTGGGTTCAAAAACTAAATTTTAACAATGTGTAATTCGTATTAAACATTCTACTCTACGGATTTTGCACTTTCGCACCATTTGAATTGGTAAGGCCAACTACGTGCGAAAGAACAACTCGAATGTTCAATTACAAGATTGTCGAAAACAGGGACTCTGCAACTTCAATTTCGCAAAAACCCGAACAAGCACTCGCGAAAAAATCCTTTCTCACCTCTGTTAACCCAACAAAGACAAAGCCAAAGACGTTGAGAGCAATTTAGTGCCTAGTAATGTCAAATGTCCTATTACAGCTCTACATTTTGCCCTCCCTCGCTCCCTGCCCTGTCTGCAATTGGCAGGTACTCAAGGCAGCAAGGAAAGCCAAAGCAAAGGCTTTACTTTATTACCGCAAATCGGGGGGAAAGAGACGGAAAACCTCTTCAAAGGAAAGTGTCACCCCAGCCCAATAATTCATGATCAAGTAAACCACATTCATCAGGGTAGCTCCGAATTCGGAGGCGAAAGGCACTAGAACTTCGCTGCTGAGTGCAATGTACACCACAAATTCAAGACAAAAAGGCAGACAGAGGTTGTTGGCTGAAGAAATAAAATAGGATTCCAAATCCGCCTTTTATATCATCGGAAGGAAAAGACCAAGACCACGCATAAAATTTGTAATAAAAACTCCCTCAACATTTCGAAATGGAGTAAAAATTTCTTGAAAACAATGATTATCCCCTTGTATGAGTGTCAAAAGCAAAATTCTTTACACATTTTGGGAAATGTTAAAAAATTATAACTTAAAGAAAGTAAAATTTCCATAACTTTTATCACGTTACCACGTTAGATCTACGGAAGACCATGAACAAAACCAAAGTTCATAAGCTCATAACACAAGTGTCTAAACTAGAAGTTCATTAATGAGGGTAAATAGAGGAGAGAAGTTGACTCTTAATGGCAGGAGAAGTGGGTTTGACTGCACATTACACGGACAGACAGGAATTCCTGTGACAAAGGGAAGGTAAAACTCAGTCCACGAAAACAACAGAAGGCTTCAAATTCAATTATCAAGTTTTCCCATCTCTAGTCTATTCAACTTTACTCTCCTCAAAATGTGCCCTTCGATTATGACTATGACTTCCCGTTCTCTCGCTCTGGTGGTTCATTGGGATGGATGGACAACAATACTGCCATCATGCAGGCAAAATCAAGTCAACCTCAGTCAAATCTTCAGTTGGCAAATAATCCAGACCAGATTGCGATTGGTTTGAAAATGACATCTGGAAAATACCTTGATTCTTATAAAAACCAAAACAACTCATTCCGCACCTTCGTAATTGCAAACGACACAATGAAATATTTTTTCCTCACTCCTCAAGTGAATTAACCAGGTAATTTCGCTCCCATTCAAGAAGCATTAGAGGATTAACAAAGTCGTACAAAAGCCCCCATTAAAATCTCACAAAGAAATGAAAAGAGAAGACAAGTTTTATTGACGTCCTTATGTACGTGGGTTTAAGTTTCTCTCCTCTCATAGCAGAGACCATTTGGCCAACCGAGGCAAAGCAAGGATGGGATGATGATACGAAGCAGAACAATCAACTCAACCTAATTTAATTTCCTAATTCTTCTCAGAGATAAAATGTTTAAGTGCCTATTCCATTTTCCCTTATCAAGGGAACACGCTATACAAACAAACAGGGCTCTCTGTTCAAAACAATATATAATACTCTTGGGATACAGTCTTACATACAAACAACGCAACGCTTTGTTCCAATTAAGAATTAAGACAGTGCGTGGTGGTAATTACCAAGATATCTATAACAGTTTGTGTACGTTTGTACTTATCATTCATAATATGGTCATATAATTAGCAGTCAGGTGTGGGACTAGATATGGAAGGAAAGGGAAAACAATAAATGTTTTTTAGCTTTGGTTTTTGTATTGACTAAATACTTGGACGATATTTTTAAAAATATAAACCTGCAAAGGAACTGTATTAATTTTAAACAGATTAGCACTCAAATTTCATCCATTTAAAAAAGTCTAAATGACTAATCAGTCAAAAAGCAATTTGCTCACTTTAATTTACCCAGTACAAACAACATAACCCCAAAAAACTTCTATCCTTACAAATTCCTCAAATCTCACAACATTCCACTGTAACAAAAAAAAGTCTCTTAAATCATTTTTTACACGTTTCACCCTAATCTCCTCGAAAGCCTACTCATGAATTTCGGAATTTCGAGTCATTCAATTCATTAGAGCTGAACCCACGCATAGCATAGCATTAGCTTTGCTACACCCAGGCGATCAAAGTGTTAAATCCTCATTCCTAATTTAATTAAGAGTCCCACTCACACACTGGTTGAGGGAACAAATGATCAAAATCCCACACACTCATTTCTTCCAAAAATTGACTCGTGAGACATCATGCTAAGGTTTTGAGGAGATGAAGTTTGAAGTTTTAATGCTTCAGCTTCTTAAAAATCCAAGTCGTGAATGAGTATGGGTGGCAATGGAGGTTAGACTGACTAAGAAAATTCTTTCCTATTCTCACCATATTCCAAAGTAAACTATGTTAAAGAGTCGATTCAATTGTTGGCCAAATTATCCACAGCAGAGGAGAAGAGTCAATGAAAATTGAGTTTGAAAATGAAAAGAGTTGACAATGAGAGGGTTAAGTAAAGCAAAGCAAAAGCCACGGAAAAGAAGGCATGGGGGATTGGAATGCGTTTCCCATGAGTTCCTTTTTTCCAATGAACACAATTCCCATGCAGACACAGACACAGCTCCTGGAATTGAATGAAATGAAATGAATAGGATGGAAAAGATGGACGAGGAGCACCACAGATAGGCAGAACTCCTTCTGTGCTCCCAACTCAGTCAGAAGGAAATGATACTCTTTCTCCTATTACGATTTAGACGACTCTCATGGGATCATTAAATCTATTTAAGGAATCCAACTTAGGATTTAATGCACAAGTGTCTTTGGCTAGGAAGATAAAAAGAAAACGGGGCAAGTCAACACAACAGCAATTGTAGGAAGACTGTAGTTGATCGACTGACTTTCACTTACAATTTGCAAATAACGCTGATTTGGTATTCAGTTGGATTTGATGGGGGATTAGTATATTACCTGCATTACAAAGAAAATATTTGAAATGAATCTGATCCAAAGATTCTTATAACATTATTAATATTTATTTTTTCCCTAGACTTGGACATTAGAAAATTACTTTTAAAACCCATCTCTTCAAAAATAACTTTGCATAAGTATTTTAATTTTAATGCGTAACAATTTCAAAAACGAAGGAAAAGAGCAGAGCAGAGTTGGCTAGCAAGAAAATTATTAAAGAAACCCATCATTGGAAAAAATATGATTTTGATAATAAGAAGTGAGACTCATTCCTAAATAGCCAGCCCACCCTCTGAAGTTTTATTTATTCATCATGAAGATTTCCCATGCACTGCCACGGATCTTATTCATTGTAAATAGAAACCCTCCTGTCGCTCTATTCTTACATTTTTTCACCCTTCACCTCCCATTTAGAAAAGTTAAGTCTGAGTCAGGCAGCCAAAAAAGTTGATGTGCTAAATTGTAATAAAATAAAATTTGAAACTCTTCATCTCTCTATTCTGAGGAATTCTTGAATCCCTGCCTGGTCAGAAAGAGGAGAGCAGGAGCCAGGAATGAAATAATAGAGACGCTCACCCAAATGCCACACACATTTCAATGCCCGGGAATAAAGCCTCCCCGTCAAGCAAGTCTTTCATTTACACCAGATTAAAAAACACACACGATCCATTCCTAAAATCCCCATTCATTTAATTCTCATCCCATCCTTCCCAGTTCTTTTTTTCTGAGAGATTTCAAGTTAAATTTGACGCAAAGCTCTTGCCAGTCATTGGTTCACAAGGGAATTTCCCCAAGAGCTTCAAAAAATTAAGCCGTATTTGACTTCCAATGGGATAGTTAGTTTTATTCTGCCAATCTACTGAAAATTACGCAAAGGAAGGCCTTTCTAAGTGGTTGTTGCAATTGCATTAGCAATCCTGGCTAATTTCTTTTCTTGTCTAAACATAAATACATCATTCCATCAACCCGTCGCCATTAGATTGTCCTAAATCAACAAAATCTCCTCCTCATTATTCTCACGTCAGGAGAATTACCTATACTTTTCTTTAAAAAATCTCTCTCTTTACTTTTTTTCAAGAGTTGCAGTCAGTCAATCTTGGTGAATATGTAATGTTTGACCAGGCCAGGCCTTCCTTTTTACCCGTCAGACTGTCTCAAGCATGTGAGCTTTTCTAATAAGACGAGATAATGATGATCATCTTCTTCTACCTGCCTACCTTGCCTTAAGAGAGAGATGATGTCTTCAACAAGATTATATTAGATTTTTTCTCCTTCTCCTCCTGCTTCTCCGCGTTGTAAAAGGAGTTTGATATTGAGTCAAGATTTAAGATACGTAGTCATATAATGTGCCGCTTGCTCTGCCTGCATCTCCAACGACCAAGGTGGTCGAACTTTTCTCAACGATTCAAGGAAATTCCTTCCTCAATGCTCAGCTCAAGCTTCACCCCTTTCCATCCATTTCCACACCTAATTATCATTCCTGTGCTCAGCTCATGAGAAAAACAAACAGATGGAGATGGAAATTCAATTCCTTAATCACCTACCCCAGCCCTTCACTTGCACTTGCATTGCACTACGCCTCCAGTTAAGTTTATCAAAAACAAAGGAAGACTAAGACGGGTTGGTTCTTCCCACACAGAGGGGTTGCGAAGCATAAGGTTTGAATTGAAATGTAATTAAAATCAGGGGTACATTACTTGAGCCCAAACCTACAAAATCGTGAAATTAATACTATGCTAATAATTAATGTGAATTTGATAATCAATCTTACTCATAGTTTGCATGCATGCTAGCTAAAATTTCAAAAGAACCCTTGTTTTGATTTTGTCCAAAAGTCTGTTACCCTGTCAGCTAAGTGGTTTCACTAGACTTAGACTTCCGAAGCATTCAAAACTAAAAATGTAGCAATTGCTTTTGCTTTTAGTACGCACGCATGAAAACAAGGAGTGTTTGAGTAGTTTGATTGCGTGCATTGTCAAAAAATAAAATCAAGGAGCAGCCTAAATCTAAGCCAAGACTAAAAGCACATTCCTTATCCTGATAGAAGAAATATTAAACTAGACTTTTTCCCACACTATGATTAACAAATAACATGAGTTCTGCATAAATGCCAGCAGTAGGGAAATGATGGTGATGGATTGAGCGGAAGTAAAACATTCAATTCAAAACTAACAAAACGGAATTCTCCATTTATTCTCTGAGGGTGATAATAATGGGGTAGTTTACGAATGTGAATGCTAAAATAAACGATAGTATGTACTAGCGTTGATTTTGCAAACTAACACCGAAAGAAATATTTCAAAAATACACCGAAATAACATTTGTACAAAAGTTAGTTGTCAAATTCTGTCGTATTCTTTTTCTTCATGCGTGCAATTACAATATTAGGTCAGTATCATTCAGTAATCGTCGTAAACTAGACCCAAGATCCCAAAACATTTCTATCACCACCACGAAGGCATTGTCAGGCTCATAAAATTTTATGGAAAGCGAAACTTGGATCATAAGGAGCGTAAAAACGGAGCAGCGATGAGTGAGAGGCGTTTCATTGAATTTTTTACGTTGCAAATGCAAAGGAGATGATTTAAGGCCATCATCTCATTATCTTCCTGGAGAGATCCTCATCGTAGGGGGCATGAATGAGCGTGAAGAAGAATAAAAGGAACCAGGTACAAATTTTACATAGATAATGTCCATCTTCCCTGGCAGGGCAAATAAATACTCAGGCAGTGAAAGTTCTGCTAAGCGCTAGCGCACAGCGCATATTGTTAAAAATTCCTCGCATGCGCAACAATCCTCATTAAAGTACAATGTCCGGAATTTTCTGAAATTATTTCCCCACGGTACACAAATAAATAAGAAAATAAAAAAAACGATCGAGGCAGCCGGTGCATTTCAATTCGAACATACTTACCAAAACCGGGTGGAATTTTTATGACTATTTCTCCCTTGGTCATTTTATCTGATCCTTTGTATCATTTTCTTTTAATTTCTGACCGAACCCACCACATGGGTGAGCGTTCTAAGCATCTTCCCATTCAATTAAACTTGTTTTATGACGTGTCTAAGGACGGGAGTTAGATACCCGACCCAGACTTGCAACAGTGATAACCCAACCAACTGGGACATAAACGGCACAATAAATCTCATCTAATAACAAGGTTAGGGGGAAATGATTGTCCTCAGTCAGTCACAAACAACCGTGAAGTCAAAATACGTCTGAATATTTTGGTAACATGTCCTGTGTTTGTGACAAAGGAAGCAAACTTCAGACATATTTGATAAGTAAAAGCATTTTTATACGTTTCAATGCACACAATATAATATTCCAGCGAATAAAGAAAACAGTAGAGCAAATGGATTAAACTACAAACAATTTATTTATTAAATACGAATTCTCTAAGAAAGCAATCGCCATCAACGCTTCAAATATTAATTTTCAAAATTTCCATGAAATCCAAGCTTGTTTCAAATGCTTCTAGAAATTTTCTTACGTTCATTAGCTGTGCCAGCTTGAAACAAGAAGGCAAAATTATGTTAAAACTTAGATTTTCCTTCCCCCTAAACGATTAACGCGTCAACCCTTTCCTCCCCTAAATTTCATTTTATTACTCCAATTTTCCTATCCATTTAATAATTCCAAACAATTCATTTCACTTCACACACCCCAAAATTAAATGTTGGGTGTGAGAAAGTGTTATTGTCTAATTGACGCAACCCTTTGCTCTAATGCTCAAATCCTCATTGACCTAGCCACCCCAATCCAATTCAAGGGTGCAATATAATAATTCCCCAATTTATTCCCCAAGTCGTGAGATTTTCTACAACCCATCATCATGCCATCCCATCCCATGGCATGCCATATCATTCAAATCATTATCTAACTTTATGACACACTGTCTCCGACCCAACAATAAAACAGTGTTTAATTTTAATTCTCTCCTTCAACCTCACCCACGCATCAAAAGGCACAATTACGCGTGGGCATTCAAAATCATACCCTGACAAACTGAATTGCCTGCATGCCAAGCCTATTGCTACCATATTCTCTTTTCTCACCAAAAATGGAAATGGGAATACTGGAAACAATAAAAACCGAAGGAAATGCCGTTCGTCCAAACTCGACATGTGTTTCTCTTATCTTTCTAACAATGCAATGCCTAGTCCAACCCTACCCAAATTTCAGGTAAAATAATAAAAATAATTAAGGAATCCAGCTCCACCCTGAATATCTTTACACAATCAGCACCCAAAAACACAATGCAGGATTATTTTCAAGTCTCTTGCCTCTGACACTTTT
>WJEZ01003539.1:0-10632 GCA_009869925.1 Thalassaphorura encarpata
TAGCGACCACAGGAGTAGAGTTGAAGATGACAGAAACTAATCATAAATCGAATCCTTCAAACTGTTCAAATCATTACCTAAGTAAACCACGACCAGAACCAGGACTAGTTGTTAAACTAATGCAATGCTTCACTCACCTAACCCATAGCCATAGCCACATGACATAACATAACACACAAATGAGGGGAGATTAGATTGAATTTGGCGTGGCCTTTGTTTTGACAGGACCACAGCACAGCAGCCCCAATAAAACAAGCAATAGCACATCTTTGTGGTTTTGTATAAATTGTCAAGAGCAGAGAGATGGAAATGAAGGTTGATGGGAGCCTCCAGTGACTTTCAACACCGGAAGTGTGTCCTTAGTTTAAATAAATCTAAAAGTCCTTATGACAAGGTCATTGTTAAAGTAGAGTAGAGTAGAGATCCTCACGCGATAGCACAAAGCACAGGCACAATCGTATCCTATTAGTACAACCCATGTAATAACCCTAACTTAGACACAGGCAAAGGAAAGTGACTCAACTTAATACAAAAATATTGCACACTTGTCCACCATCCCTTGTAAAACGGGAAGTGCGGGTGCGGGTATGGGAGACATGACACACACAGGGGAATTACCACTGATGCGTGCGTGTCAAACCCGCATTACCAAATCCCAGTTTCTCCAGGCCCAGAAAAGATGATGATGATGGTAAAAATAAATAATCTTTTATCATGGACTGAAATTTCATTTCATTTCAATGACTCAGAACTTCCTTCCTTCCTGAACCCTCATCACATTTTACCTTTTCTAGAGACGATATCCACACAATCAATGTGTCTAAAGTCTAAAATCTACGCGGAGCTAAACTTGTTCTGTCATCCATGAATTCTGCATTAGCACCTCAGTCTCAGCCTCAGTTTCTTCTCCGACTTCACCGAAAAAATGGGAAGATCGGAGCAAAGTGCAAAAACGCGGAACTTGGTAGAAAACGGAGCTTTACAAATCAATACCAATTTTTTTTTGCTTTGAACAAATGTAATGCACAGAGTGAGAGAGAGATGCTCTTGGATTTCAATGCATTGCATTGCATTGCACTGGTTATAATGAAAGAGAAAATTCCGTGAGAATTTCCCGTGTCATCCCCATACTGGGTGGGAGGCTCAAGCTCAAGCTGAACCTTAACAATGAATTTTATTTTTGCTCATAACCAACCGACAATAACTAGCAGAAAAAAGTAGTGAGTGAGTCTTTCCCTTAATGCAAAAATAATATTCAACAAGGTAATCCCTCCAGATGCTCATATTGTGTGGTCTGGCCTATCTCCTTCACTCAGAATCTCACAAACCTAAGCCAATAAAAAAATATTACGTTACATTACGCTAGAAACCGATCTTACATTTCATTCTTAAATATGTTCAGATTTGACAGATCATTTTTACTGACTTTTTCACTGAACCAGAGAAAGTTCATACCTTGTAAGAGTAACAATTAATCATCAAAATCCACCTGCACGTGCACTTGAAGCGCGGAAGCACCACAACAGAACTTTATTCGATCCCCATAAAAATAAAATAAAAACCAACTAGAGAAAATAAACATCATAGTCACAGCCATGTGTACTTTTCAACTTCATTTATTTACATTACCCTGTCATTAACGTTACGGGTGAGTATTACCTATCTGATTGTTCTCTGAATTTTTCTCATACTACTGTATTGTACTGACAATTGGGCTTATAGAGCAGAAACGTCAAAAAAAGACAGGAACAGCATTTGCATTTGTATTATTGCGAAAATTTATATTAAAGGCCGGCAGCTTGCCACCTGCCTGCCACCGTCTTTGCCTTGCCTTGTCAAAATTGTACAATTGCAATTAGAATTGCATTGTTCAAGTATGTCATTTTATTTTTCCCCATCACTTTCAATTTCTACTCCTGCTGCACTTCCAGTTTCATTTCAATTCGTTAGCATTAAATTCCATTGATATTCAAGAAAATAAAAAACGTGAATGCACTTCGCACTTGCATGCAATTGCATTACAAATTACATTGCAATGCAATAAATTAACTTGGCTCGGCTTGACCGCCGGCTGTCTCACGATTTAGGATTTGATTTGAAAAGACAGATGACACGGATTCTTCTTCTTACTTTTTTATTCTTTATTTCCTTATTGTGTAGTGCGGCAGTATCATCCTCGTGCAATTTTGCAATCCATGAATGGAAATGGGTGAATAATCCTTGTTTTTACCTTTTTTTTACATTCTTTCCTTTCCTTCCTACATAATCAATGCGTAATTGTGGCGTATTGTATTGCAGAATAACTTATAATAATATGCAAGTATAGTGCCATAATCAGAAGACGAGACAATAAGTCAGGTTGCCAAAAAACACAACACATATATTTTCCTATCACTGCGCTATCCCAGTCACGAAAATTTAATGTGATCGTTTATAATATTCGGCCACTGTCACAGAGAATGTCCAACCAGTTACAGGTTGCAAAGCGTCAAGCGTGTGTGACCTTGAGGTTTTAAATAATGAATATTTATTATGATCCTAACCATCATGTTGTAATACTATAGATTCAACTCATCTGCACATTGTCAATGAGTGCGAGCGACATGAATGCTTGATTTGTTTGCATTTTAATACATGTCCCTGACTGTCCTACGTCAAACTTAAGCTTCTTCTTCTTCTTTGTAAATATTTGCAAAGAGAACACATTATAATTTACATGGTGCAAATGATGTACATTTTAATGATAGTCGCTAGTCCTAAGCCAAACCCTTACTACTAAATATCCGAAATGAGGAAGATAAATGCAAAGAAAAGAAACTTTAAGATGTGATACGACAACTTGAGTGACATTCCATTAAAACTTATCTGATTCCTTGTTTTGCAACGAAAAATCGGCTTGGCTTGACTTGGCCTCTGGGTAAAACTTAACTACAAAAGTTTAACCCATTTGCCACAAAAGTAGCTAGCAAATAAGGAAGAAACAGGATCGACAAATGTTATACTAAAAATACAGTGTAATTTTACATAACGGCATACATAATTGATTTTTGTACTCCAGGAAGTGATGCAATTTAGCAAGTATCATCGATTGAGTGATTTGTGTCATTCCACGTAATTTAAGTCATTTAGACAACCATGGAATTATTTAGCATCTGATTTACTCAGCTAGAGCTACAACACTCCAGAAAATATCAAGATAACCAGATACTCAAGGGAAAAAAAAGTATTGAAAACAAGCTGGGCTCAAAACTCAATCAAGAAATTAGTCATGAGGAAAACCAGTTCAATTAACCAAATGGCTAACTTTTCCAGTCGGTCCTCAGTCAGTATGGCTTAATGCAAAATGCGATGCAATTAGCGAATATAAATTGGCAATGCATTATGAGGAACCAAAACTAAGAATTTATTCAATTAAAATTTAAAAGGCTTCATCATCTCGGCAAATTGTCAATAGAATAGAGTCTCTACTCCAGGACAAAAAGCAAAAATATATGGCTCATTTGACTCAAACAAAACACCAGCTATTGATATTTTACTTCCCTGAATAATGAAGCAATTAAGGAAGT
The DNA here is from genome assembly GCA_009869925.1 of Thalassaphorura encarpata. Taxonomy (NCBI): domain Eukaryota; kingdom Metazoa; phylum Arthropoda; class Collembola; order Poduromorpha; family Onychiuridae; genus Thalassaphorura; species Thalassaphorura encarpata. The sequence goes on from WJEZ01003539.1 coordinate 3,567, forward strand.
TTAACCTTGGTTGAGGTGTTGGAAAATATAAAAGAAATTAAAATAAACTCTTCATTAACCTTGTACATGAATTCATGTCGTAAGTACGTACACCTGTACTCTCAGTTTTTACGCACATTACTTGTACTTGCACTGCCTGAGATTTTAATCAGAAATTCAAATTCAAATTCGTTTTTTATTGGGTCGTCAAATTAGGAAAATACAGAACATTATACTACCTTAATACAAAATTGCAATTAATTTTTCAAATGTTCCGAAGGTACGGATAAATTAAATTTTATATTAAATTATTAATTAATATCAAATTAATATCGGCCTTAAATCAGGTGGCAGTAGCAGTAACAGTAGGAGCTAGCTGCTAGACTTCAAGTCAGTCATCTTATTAATTAGTAAAAGTTTTCTAATTAAATTTTTACCCTCCTGCCTCACATTTGCATTCCAATCTCAATTCCTCTTTGAACTCAAGTTGAATGAATCTATCAGACAATATCAATCCACGCCAAACATACTCTGAGATATGCTATGAATGACAAACAAACGTGATCAGATTTCGGTTTTAATACAATTTTTCGAATTGTGAACCATACCATTGCATTAGTTTCAACAAGTTCTTTGATGATTTTTTTTTTGATTTTTTGATTTTGATGTTGGCAAAACTGAGCCTATTAGTGTTTTTGAAGCCTTGAGGAGGTGCCGGTTTCGAATTTTTGTAGAATTTAGATTTCAAAGAAATGCTACCGATTTAATGAATACAGATAACATTTGTGCTAGAATCTAGAATCAATTCCCGTTCTACATTATCCCTAAAACCTCAAAAAGGATTCTGTAATTATAATTTGATTTACAGCTGTGCCTTCTGCAGCTTTTGCTGTAGCAAGTTCAGATGGTCTCATGAGGTTGTTCTAACAGCTAATGCGATTACCTTGTTAAAATGTTTAGGAATTCTAAAGTACTTTCATTCAATTTTCCGACAAACTGGAATGACAAAGCAAGAGGTATCTACAAAGGATTTTGCCGTAGTCAATTAATTGATAAAAAATCAATGTAAGAAAGATACACCAAAGTGACGTGGGGTTTATTTCAGTATAAATACGGCGAAACTATCCATTAGCGTATGCTTTATCTGGTTTTTATTTGGTGAAGGTCGAAATAATGAATTACTTGTGCGGGCTCGGAGTTGGATTGTTGGTTTTAGTAGCTGGAATTTCTGCTGGGGAATCAGATCTTCCTGTATTTGCCTTCTACGATATAGGTCAAGGGTACACTGTTGGAGACACAGCCGTAAGTGTAATTTTAGCCAAATAGTAAACTCCTCAGCTTTTACGAGTTTATTAATTCAGGTTGACTACGACACTGCTAAATTGCTTTGTGATGCGGCTGGGAAAGCGCTAGTTTCCATTGAAAGTGCGGAGGAAGATAAATTAATAATGTCTCTCCTAAGGAACTCAAGTAATTTAAAACTGAATTTGATAAAAATATAAAGTTCTAGTTAACAATCTTCCCTGATATCCAGATGTTCCACCGCAGAGTTGGCTTTGGGGTAGCGGTACAAATTTGGCGTCTGAAAGAAGACTCTGGCAATGGGGTAATCGGTCGCCCCTTTTTCATTCAAGATGGTTTACTGGTCAGCCTGATAGTTATGCTCAAACTGAACCCCGTTGCTTAGCTATCGCCAATGACATCGGTGATAGGGCTTGGTACCCCAACACATGTACTGTGAAACACTTACCACTCTGTGAGAATAAATGACCGTTCCTATTGATTTTGGAAAACTACTTTATCTTCAAGTCGTTTCGTTTTTTCATTATTATTTGTCAATAAATTTAAATTTAGATAACAGATTTAGCTAAGGACTGAACAAGTTCTGATGTTTGTAAATTTTAATTTGTTAATGCAAAATCCCATGCAATTAGCGAATATAAATTGGAAGTTTGCAATTGCAAAGCATTGTGAGCAACCAATACTAAGAATTTATTCAATTAAAATTTAAGAGGCTTCATCATCTCGGCAAATTTTCAATAGAATAGAATCTCTACTCCAGGACAAAAAGCAAAAATGTATAGCTCATTAGACTCAAACAAAACACCAGCTGTTGATATTTTACTTCCCTGAATAATGAAGCAATTAAAGAAGTTTAACCTTGGTTGAGGTGTTGGAAAAACTAAAAGAAATTAAAATAAACTCTTCATTAGCCGTGTACGTGAATTCATGTCGTAAGTACGTACACCTGTACTCTCAGTTTTTACGCACATTACTTGTACTTGCACTGCCTGAGATTGTAATCAGAAATCAGGTGGCAGTAGCAGTAACGGTAGTAGCTGCTAGCTGCTAGACTTCAAGTCACTCATCTTATTAATTAGTAAAAGTTTTCTAATTAAATTTTTACCCTCCTGCCTCACATTTGCATTCCAATCTCAATTCCTCTTTGAACTTCCATACCACACACTATGTAATTTAAACTTTATGATTTCAAAACTCATTTACGTATCACGTAGTTTCAGTTTGGGTAAGTCGTGGAAAATTTAATGGGTTTTCTTACCACACTAAATTACTAATCACCTTAACCCAACTCATGAAAATTACTCAAAAAATAAAACCATTTTAAACTATGACCTCATTCTGGTTTGTCCCATTTTACCTTTTTACCCAAGTCAAGCCAAGTGAATGGGGACTTGAATGACCTGACCTAAATGCTAATTTCAAAAGCCTTAAAGCTTCTGACTTATATTTTGCAATTTACAAAAACTACTAGGAATGAATTTTTTGACTTACCTCATGAGCTTTAGGATAGACATGATTGCATTGATGATGTTCAGAATGAAGATGGTCGTGGTGATGATGATGGGAGGAAGGATCTGCTAGTGCCGTGACCCCTTGAACCCATTGGGAAACAGTAAGAGCTGCTAGGAGGAGGAATTGAAAGGCCCAAATGTTTAGCCGTGACCCTCTAGGGAATTTCGGACGATTTGTTGAAGAAACAAATGTAAGTGTGTGGATTGATTTTTCTGAGAGGGAAACTTTGTGCTGCTGCGGAAGTGATTCATCATTTGTCCTCGTTGAACTTGTTCCAGCCATTATTTTATATATAGTAGCAGCAGTGGCAGTGGATGAAATGCCAAAAGTCACTCAAGCCTAATTTGACCCTTCCTTCTGGTCTTGACTTTGACTTTGGCTCTTGGAAATTGATGTGGAATTGGACGTATGACTTGCCACAGTCATAGGAATCTTTGCTCCCATTTATGCGAATACGAAATAGGAATATGGAACCAAAGTAAAAAAAAAAAAACTTGTTCTCCTAATTTATTTTCTCTCGAGGACAAGGAGGAACAAATTATTTTTCTTGCAAAGTTAAACCAGGTGTTTGTGAAGGGAGTGGGTCTGGGTTGCTGACTCCGCTGCTGTCGTCACGGATCTGACAAGTGTTGTTGCACTAGTCGTCCAAAACATTTATTCTTGTCCTGGTTCTTTTTTTTTTTGTATTCCTCCCAGGAACCGGTCTGGATTTATTCAATTAGGAAAAATTCTGAGAGGCGAGGAAGTGAAAGAACACTAAAAAAAGTTTTTGCACAAAAAAAACTTTGTTGTAGTAATAGTCGTAATGTTCAATGATCAATAGTTTATTCCAATCTCAAGTTAAATAACCCTGTAGTTTTATTTTCAAAAAAAAACTTTTTGTTCAATTTCATATTTTAGTGTGTTAGTCTGATTAGATTTATTTATGATTGGGGACTTAAACAAATTTTCGATAGGATATTTTGCATGATTGCATTGTTAAATTGGCTTGCTAAACAAGTTGAAATTGAAAGTAAGAAATACATACGAGTCAATTAATTTCAAGCAATTTCAGACAAATCTGATATAAAATTAGGAGACACTTTACTTTCAGCTAATATCAAGATAATTTATTTATCTTTTTTCCTTATGGAAATTAATTTAACCTTCCGGTTCGGCGTGCGGTGCGGTCTTGTCGATAGATTAATGGCTCAATACATGGAATAATACGTGCGTATTTAATAAAATTCTAACCGCAAGCGGATGTGTATAGACCACAAACGGAACGAACGGAAAATTTCTATTAAATATATTAATATTAGTTCTAGATTTAACAAATTCTTCCAGGCACCTGGAGATAGTCCTATAGAATTCGATTTTGATATTCTGACATAACCTTTGAAATGAAATTGAAAGGCATAATTTTTCTGAATATATATTGGATTTTTAGGGTTTGATTAAACTAGATGAACTTGGGTTCTCTTCTCTTTTTTTGATAATTTTAAATTGAACGAATAAAATGAATATTTAAAAAATGTATGACCTAGGGCAATATTAGCGGAAAAAATAATTACTGATGAATACCAATTAATTTAATTTAGCCCTAAAAAATACTGCTCCAAAAACTCCCCATTCCGGACAGAAAATGTCGATAAATTGATTTAAATATCCACTTACCAAAAATGTTGAAAAAGTTCACTCAAAACTTAGTAACTGCTTGCACAAAATGTCCAACATTATAACTTCAAATTGACTAGGAAGGACAAAACATGTGGATTTAAAAGTATTTTTATAAATTAACTCGTATCATTTGTCTTATTCACATTTTGCACAATTAATTATTATTTCCGGAATAAGTTCAGTTCAGTCTTAAATTCCCCTTTCGTTGCTGCTGCACTTTTGCACCTGTACGTTTAATTTGGTGATTTGGACGTTCATAAAAAATGAGAAATAAATTTAATCCAACACTTTAGTTTACTCACGAACCGTAAACGTAATATTAGAGAAGTCAAGTCCAATGTTTTTGTTTTTGATTTTATTTTGGATGTGCAATGTAGACACAACGAGAGTCAAACTCTCACTGCCGCCCGCCTCACTAAAATCCCAGATAGACTTCAATTTTCCTTTGCCCCAGCTCAGGCACATGCCTAATGCTAAAAATTCCTCAACCCATGGCATATGGCAATGGCAAGGCAAGAGGCGTATGCATGAAAAACTAAACTCACCTGTAATTTGCAACACTTGGCCAACGCCAAGCGACTTCTAACGCTTCAAACTTAACTCTTCATGCCTTAGCAGCTTTAGCATTGCAGATAATTAAATAAATACTTATGCTGCGAAAAACCACTGGTGTAGCCTTTCATTTGCTCTGGTTTTCTTTTTTGGAATTAGCTAGACTAGACGCTAATTTAAAAAGTCGACAATTAGTAGTACAGGGTGTTTACTTTTTTATTTGCTCAAACTTAAACCTCTCATTTTAAAACCTATGAGAGCACACATTTGAAACTTGGCTTGCCTTGTTCGTACTTTGTTTTAGAACACGGCAAAATTGAGTTTGCTCCATGGACTCCAAAGCTGGTTACCAGGTTCGGGAGATTTCCGGCGGAAAATTATGCAAAAGTTCAGTTGTAAGGGCAATGAAAGATGTTGGAGGGACAATATCTTGGCATATTAGGTTCAACATACATACTTTCGTTGAAAATCGACGAAACCATTAAGACGTCGGACTTTCTTTGTCAGCTGTGAGGCATAAACCTCATATTCATCAAATTGAAACAGAAACGTTTAATCCAAAAGTTGAATTTAATGACATGCTTTAGCCTTCATTAAATGAAACCCAACACTCTGTAAACACGGAATAGGTGCAGAACGAGTGTGTGGAACAATATTCATCAAGATTGTAAGACAAAAGTCAAGAAACAAGGCCTGCCCATCGTCGCGATAAGCAAGATCGCTACTTTTTTTCGCCTAATTCTCGGGAAAGAGACCCGTTCGCCCAGGATTTGCAGAATCAAGTCGGAATAGCAATTATCCCTAATAAAGAGACTCATTTTAAAAGTCCTGACACCACTTTTATAGATTCGTCTTTCTAAAATGAAGGTTTGAACAAAGGATAGCAAAGACTCTAAGACGGAATTTGGAAAATTTCACAATAGGAATGAAACAGTGTTTCCATGGAAACAACGAGGAATTCTTCAATTCATCGAAATGATGATTACATACGTATTCTAGGGTTCATAGGGAACACATTGAGCAAACAAAACCAATTTATGGAAGTAAACTGTAAATTTGGTTCACGATTGAAGTTGAGCAAATAAAAAAGTAAACACCCTATAAGTAAGGAATAAATATTATTCGTCTGACCAGGTCAGTGATCAGTGTAATATTGACCGCGTCTCGTTTGACAAGCCTGGACGTTGGTGTTATATTAGCCTGCGACATATACGCGAGTATTAATTTCTTGCCAAATATGAGTTAGATCGACGGGGTATTCATGTTCATCTTGGCGGCCATATAATAGTCGTGAAAACTATCAAAGGATTCGGAATTAAAAATAATTGAGAAAGTGTCGGTTGAATACTTTCGACACTCGTTAGACTCTGCTCGTACTTTTCCAGTATACTAATAATGCCACGCAGATGACCTTTGCATTGATTGCAAAAAACTCATTAAGGAATTTCATTGTAACGCGGGTCCCAATCCCAGTCTCCTAATTCAGGCTAGATTGATATAAATGGCGGTGTAATCTTCAATGAAACTATTGCGAAATCCAAAGAAATCCGTCGTGGCACTACTCAGATTGAAGAGTTTCTAAAAATCCACGCGTCCATAGTCTATACTTTACGACAGATATAGGAAGAAAATAATCTAATTGGCAAATCGAATCACTTCATTACTTTTACCATTATTTTTTTTTCGCTGGGGAAATAATATACGGACCAATTGACGAAGCTGAGGAGATAGTTTTTTGACTGGAAAATATTTAGTTGAATAGTATCTGTCACTTGAAGTTTTTGAGATTTCCTAAACGTGCATGGTTCCGAAGAGGTCAGTTTTCCATCATTTTAACAGAAATGTGACCTGAGGTATAATTTTCAGGCTCAGGATTGTCCTCAACTTGAACTGATGATTTGAGGGCTAACCTGAAACGATCATGTTAGAGGTAAATTGTCAGGTTAAGCTAACCTGTTTACAATCAATCAATCAATCAATTTATTCTTTGACATATGGCCGAAGCCTTATCAATTTGAAAACAGAAGATATTTGGTGGCAAGCCACCGGATTTGAGTTATGA
>WJEZ01003540.1:0-10630 GCA_009869925.1 Thalassaphorura encarpata
TTGAGAGGATGTTCTCAATGGGAACGGATTTACTCACCCCAAAACGGCAATGTATGAAGGCCGAAACAACAAGAAAGTGTATGTGCTTGAAAGGATGGATCAATTCTGGAAACCAGGAAATATTCCAACAACTTGTCTCTGACACTCTGGTTGACAAGATGCTAGGAAATGTTTAGACTTGAGCAAAATAATTTCATAAACAGAAATTATCAGAAATATTAATAAAATAAATGTCGAAAATTATTTGATTGAAACTTTCAATTTAAATTTTTTGTGTACACGGGTACAAAACCCGGGAACCGGGTTCGGATACGGGTACGGGTTCGGGTCTGTGTTTTCATAGCGGGTTCGGGTCCGGGTTCGGGTTCGGGTAAGTCAATTAGATATTTGACGGGTACGGGTTCGGGTTCGGGAAATGGGTACGAGGACGGGTTCGGATACGGGTTCGGGTTCGGGTAATCAAATTACCCGACCCGTGGAGAGGACTAGATCTTAGCATTTAGAAGTTGATTCGATCTGATATACCTTTACTCATACGGGCCGTTGATATTTATACAGAACGACGATTTTGACTCTTTTAAAACTTATTACTCAGTGTTGCTTTGAATTTGTAAAACCGGGTTAGAAAGTAATAACTAGCGGTTGTCAATGTTTAATTATTTAGGACTGTTTTTGAGTGCAGTCAACGTGTCTTAACCAAATAAAGGTCGAACATGAAGAAGTGTTATTGTTTTAAAGGAATCAATAAATTGAGGCGATGACTTTAGCACTCAAATGAATATTTAAGAATAAAACGTTGAAAACGTTAGAAGAAGCTGTCTACTAGGAATTTGGGTTAACTAAATTACAATATTTTCACGAGAAATAAAATTGGAAGGACAAAAAGAAAAAGTTGAAACGAGAAAGAATCTTTCTGAAAAATTAGGTTATCAAATGACCTCAGACTTGTGTTCTTGGTTTTTTGGTCAGCACTGCGGTAACCAACAACAAAAATAAACTCGATCCTAGTGTGGTTTCTTAATGTTGTTGAGTGACCCGCACGCTCTGAACAGACGGATTTGAACAACCATAAGCTGAGCGTTGGCAGGTACTAATAAAACATGTTTAGGGTTGCTCATTATAAATAATTCAGACCATTTCCTTGTACTAATAGCGCTTGTGACTGTCCATAATTAAACTTTAATTTATTTTTACATTTTGGTTCAATTTTGCTGTTGGTTTCCACACGAATCATTCTATTCGTAGTTCCAACGAAATTGAGAAGTGACTAAAGAAAAGATTTTTTAGTATGGAGGCTGATTCTGCTATAAATTTTAATGGGCTTATAATAAGAATTTCCCACAAGCTTCGTCTAACAAGTTATAAATGGGACGTGGAAAACCAAAGAGTTGAAAAACGAACCAATTGGAAAGAAATCCTGCGTTTTGTTAAGCTATTGGGAATTATAAACATTATAAGGCTAGGATATATTCAATCCCTTGTCTGGAACTGGAAGTCTGTACAGATTACACAATTACAAGATTTTACAAGGATTATCTGGTGTGCTGAATTTTTCTTGGCAATTATGTTNCTGGAAGTCTGTACAGATTACACAATTACAAGATTTTACAAGGATTATCTGGTGTGCTGAATTTTTCTTGGCAATTATGTTTGACTTGCACAGATTTACAAAATATGATGAGTTACAACGGCTCATTAATACATTTCATTTGTATCAAAAAACATTTATTGGTTTGGCATAAATAATTACTAGTACGTATTTATAACAAAATGTTAAATTAATGTTTAATGTTTTCTAGGATTCTACGGTCGGAATGATTTGGAAAAAAAGCCACTAAAATCATTGTTGATATTTAAGGTCATTCTTGCGGCCCTTGTTGTTCTTATCATTGTTTCTCCTGTTTATATATATAAAAGCTCCTGGAACTCATGTCCTCGCATGGATTCTTCCTTCAAGGATAATCAAGTCCAAGTTATTGTATATTAAAGGGTCATTGGCTTTTTTTCATTTCATATTTCATTTTTGTACCAAAATTTCATTCATTATTCATCTTTTTGTGGCTGTACATATTCCAATGTTTTTTCTTGAAATCGGACACCAAGTAAAGTAAGTTTTACATTCAAATATTTAGTGATTTTGAGTAATTGTGAGTGATTGAGTGATTTTGCTATTTTATGATACAGCTCAATTGATGAGAAAGCATGGACAACTCCAAATTTCCGAAAGTTTGAGAACAGCTCAATGAATCACAAATCTCTGCTAGTACTCAACAATCAATTCAAAGAATGTATTGCAGATTCAATTTATCCAGTCGTTGTGATGATTCTCAGTGGATTTTTGATAATTTTATTGGTTGGGTTTATCAAAATCAAATTTCCTTTTGTGATTCTTATCCGGGCTATTTTCTTTCTTTTATTTCTAATTTTTTGTATGTTTGCTTTTATTTATGTTCCATCTCAATATGTACAACTATTCTCAAACTATTTGGCAAACATTCGAAGAAAGAAATACAATACAAAAAAATTAAAAAAGAAGGTCAATGCCCTCCGTCCTATTAAAATTTCAATCGGTAACTTTCATAAAGTTCACCGTCGAACATGGATGATATGGCTTCAACGCATCATTGAGTGGACAGTAAATGTTTTAGTCTCACAATGTTAATCAATTATTTTATTGTTAATTATAGTTTTTAATACTATGAAAGTTATTATGTAAATACAGACATACTCATTGTCGCAGTATTCAAAGATAGGGGTAAAATTTTGAAATGTGTCCCACACGGAAATTACATTCTAGAAAAAAAGATGCTGAACATATTAGCTATTATTATAATTTTACATTTTTACTTAAACTTAAGCGTTCGTGCGAAGGAAAAATTATTATGGACTCGGCTCAGTACTCAGTTTGGAAACTTTGAAGGGTAGCACGTCAATGCACCTCGGTAAAAGCACCTCGGACAAAAGCATCCTCGGTCAATGCACCTCGGACAAAAGTACCTCGAAAAAAAGCACCTCGAGGTCAATGCACCTCGGGGGTCAAAGCACCTTGTGCACGCTTTATATACCCATGTTAAATATCCATGCTGACGCCCATGCTAAATTGTCCAGGCTAACACCCGGGTTAAATGTCCTTGCTAACGTCCAGGTTAAATGTCCATGCTAACGCCCTGGTTAAATGTCCATGCTAATACCCGGGTTAAATGTACATGCTAATACCCGGGTTAAATGACCATGCTAACGCCCATGCTAACATTGGCGTTAGCACTAGAATTTAACATTGGCGTTAGCACTATAGTTTAACGTTGGCGTTAGCATTAGATTTTAACATTGGCGTTAGCATTAGATTTTAACGTTGACGTTAGCATTAGAATTTAACATATAGAATTCTGAATGAAAGGGCAATTGTGTCGAAAAGTTTAAAAATGCATTCGACTGCGAACAGGAAGGAACCGGAAACTGAAAATCATGGATTGTGTAATTTGTTCTGAAAATATTTTGGACGTCTATGCTGCTGCTCGCTAGTGAATAAATAGTATTCGAGTTTCGTTCGAGGTGCTTTTGTCCGAGGTACATTAACCTCGAGGTGCCTTGACCGAGGTGCTTTTGTTCGAGGTGCATTAACGTGGAACCCTTTGAAGTGGTTTAATTTTTCACTTCACTTATAGATGTTGAAGTGTGAAAATTAATCACAGTCACGCAGTTGACTTTGTTCCTAAATAAAGATTGTCTATTTAAATCAGAAGGTCAAACCGGGAATTACGTCTTTATTTTCTTCCCTGTGGCCCTTGCCTCTCCAGCCCAGCCTAGCGGTTCGTCTGTACTCATTATGTTAAATTAATTTGCTACTTTAGTTTTCAAATGCTAATTTTAACTAAGCCAAACTCTAAGCAAATGGCTACAATTTGCACCTCATCTCATTATTTTAAAACGAGCAATGGGTAAACCCGTGGAGTTAATTGTTTTATTATTCTAATCATCACTTGACCACACGAGAGAATTTGTTTCTAACTTTGCACCATCAGTCTTAATTTCTGTGTCTTCTCGTATTTGCTTTCTTGAAAATTTTGAACTTTTTTGAAAATGGTTGTTCCAGCTAACACACGAAATGCAAGTCAAAACCCAACGCTTCAAATCAATGACGGCGACGGTGACCCAGCAATCTCTTTGCTCCCAATGGGAAACTCACGAAAAACCGCCGATCGCAGAAGAGCTTCCATGGTTTGGGTTGATTATTTGTCAGAAGAAGGTGTTCAACCAGATTCAGATGTGGAACGAGAAATCGAAATTGCACATGAAGAATTTAGAGAAGAAATTGATTTTATCACTCACAGCAAAGGACGAAGGACTTCAGAAATATCAAGAAAAATATGGTTTGGAAGAGCCACAGAAACAGATGAGAATTTAATTGCTAAAAAAGAAGCAAGGGAAAAAGAAGATGATGATAGTTTTAGCATTTCGAATGGATCCTGCAGAGAAAATCATGACTCTAGGTCAACAACACCGCAAATTCCATTGACCAACCCGTACGTAAGATATTTCTAGAAATTCAACATTTTCTAAATATTTCTTACTATGATGATAGTTTTAGCATTTCGAATGGATCCTGCAGAGAAAATCATGACTCTAGGTCAACAACACCGCAAATTCCATTGACCAACTCGTACGTAAGATATTTCTAGAAATTCAACATTTTCTAATATTTCTTACTATTTCAGGGATCCAACTCATCATAAAAATGTAGACGAACTTATTTTTGACATGTACAAGGAAAAAAATGAAGAAGTTGTCTCAATTGGAACATTTTTAACGGTGAGTTCCGCCTGTTGCGTCTGCGATAGCATTTAATTTTCTAAATCGTAACTCTAGAGTTTGGAACACGCGGGTCTGAGAAGAAACGATCCAAGGCTACGAGAATTGATGGCCAATCTGAAGGAAGCAAAATGTTGCGTCTGCGATAGCATTTAATTTTCTAAATCGTATATCTCTAGAGTTTGGAACACGCGGGCCTGAGAAGAAATGATCCAAGGCTACGAGAATTGATGGCCAATCTGAAGGATGCAAAAGATTTGCAATATAAAAACAATCATCAAACCGAGAGGGGCACTGCTGCTGCTTGTCCCTTGTCAGGCTTTGGTTCAGGCTCAATTGAGACTTTACGCCTGGGTCGCGAAGATTTTAAATCTGTAATCACAGACAATATCGTTCTGATTTCAAAAGCACTCCGACAACAATTTGTCATTCCTGATTTTACAGCATTTTGTGCTCACATTGAAAGAATTTTTAATGAGTGTAAAAATGTTAAGGGTGGAAATGTTGCTACTTACATTCCACAATTGGCACGTGTTGACCCTAGCCTTTGGGGAGTAGCCATTTGCACAGTCGATGGTCAACGTTATTCCATCGGAGATACTCTCATTCCAGTTTACTATTCAGTCATGCAGGTAATGGTCAAACCAATGTATGTTTTTATGCTTATGTTCACTACGTTTATGCAAACTTCTTTCATACAAAACATGCAGTAAGCCACTAACTTATGCAATGGCCTTGAATGAATTGGGACAGGAGACTGTGCATAAGCACGTTGGCCAAGAGCCGTCTGGAAGAATGTTCAATGAATTAGTTTTGGATCACAATAGTAAGTTTGCAAGTTCGCGCTTAACCATGTATATTACTAATATGTATATAATACAGAGAAACCACACAATCCAATGGTAAATGCAGGAGCTATAGTCGTGAGTAGTTTGCTAAAAACCTTGATTAAACCAGAAATTTCTCTGGCTGAGAAATTTGACTATACACAAGAATATTTATAAGGTATGCAAATACTTAATATATTAAATACTGCAAGATCTGAAGCTATATTTTTTTTAGAAATTATGTGGAGGAGAATACGTAGGTTTCAACAATGCTGTATTCTTATCGGAGAGAGAATCAGCGGATAGAAATTACGCACTTGGTTATTACATGAGAGAAAATAAATGTTTCCCAGAAGGAATCAATCTTAAGGAATGTGTCGACTATTACCTCCAAGTAAGCAAGACAAGAAAAGAATAAAAAAATTACAATTACTCTTAATTGTTTTGATTGCTAGATTTGCAGTATGGAGTGCAATAGCGAAGCTATGTCCGTCATGGCGTCTACCCTAGCCAACGGTGGTATTTGCCCAATTAGTGGAGAATTGGTTCTAAAATCAGATTCAGTTCGCGACGTACTTTCCCTCATGCATTCCTGTGGAATGTATGACTACTCAGGTCAATTTGCTTTTAAAGTTGGACTTCCTGCCAAATCTGGAGTTTGTGGTGCAATTATGATTGTTATACCGAACGTACTTGGAATTGCTGTTTGGAGCCCACCACTTGACTCTATGGGAAATTCGGTTAGAGGTGTTGAGTTTTGCAAAGTAAGTTAGGATAAGTCCACACGAAATCATGGTCAGCCTGCTAGTTTTGAAATTTTTCGAAGGAATTTGTTGAAATTTTCAACTTTCACAAATATGACGATTTGGGTCATGTGAAAACTTCTCCAAAATTGGATCCGAGAAGACATCGTCATGAAACCAAAGGTTTGAATATTGTCAACCTACTGTTCTCAGCTGCATCTGGTGATGTAACTTCCATACTCAGGTATCACTTATCAGGCATGGATATGAATGCATCAGACTATGATGGGAGGTACGTTATGTCCACTAGCTTAGACCATTAGAAACTCGATAGCTTACTTCTCTTATGTCAGAACTGCCTTGCATTTGGCTGCTGCAGAAGGACATCTTGAATGTGTTGTTTTTCTATTGAAGAGATGTCGTGTCAAACATAATCCAAGGGATCGGTAATGGATATGAATGCATCAGACTATGATGGGAGGTACGTTATGTCCACTACTAGCTTAGACCATTAGAAATTGGTGTGCCTGAAACTCGATAGCTTACTTTATTCTCTTATGTCAGAACTGCCTTGCATTTGGCTGCTGCAGAAGGACATCTTGAATGTGTTGTTTTTTTATTGAAGAGATGTCGTGTCAAACATAATCCAAGGGATCGGTAAGAATGTTCCAAATACTACGTACACGTACACTCGAAAGATTTTATCAACTAAAGCTTATAGGCTAATAAAATTTTTAGTTGGGGAAATTTGCCTGAAGATGATGCGGCTACATTTGGTCACGACGATGTTTTGGAATTACCTGCGTACTTGGATCCCAATCGACGATTAGGGAGCAGATAAAGAAAGTCATATTTGTCCAAAGTACGTAAAGTGTGCTCAATGTAACGCATAATAAACAAACGAAGCAAAATTCAAAAATATATCTGGAGCTGTGGAGCTCTGTCTGGAAGTGAAGCCCTTCAATATTATCGCTTTTGTTTCCTAATAAATTGAATTTAAAGCGATCCAGTACAATTATTTTAATATAAACGCCTACATTATAAGTTTTTTGCTGTTTTAATTTATTTTGTGATTTATATTCGTATTAATTCCTCGTTTGATTCATTGGATTTTTCTCCGTAAGAGACGAGCGATTAGATAACGTTTATTTTCACTATCATTTCTACTTGAAACAAAGTTCAATGTTATATTACTCACACTTTTTATAATTTTGTGAGGCTGAAATATAAAATATTAGAACAAGTTGATGCCAGATGTAAATACTTAAGTTTCAAGTTTTATAAAAATCTGATCAGTTTACTGCAGGCAAAACTACATAACGAGCTCAGAGCCTACTCTAATTAATTTTTGTGTAAACCGAAGCGAAAAGATAAAAAGTAATCTTTTGGCCTGACTTGCAAAGCAAAGCTATTATCTCTTCAATTTGCTAATTTAATTTGTGGTTAACTCAGATTACTTTCGCAGTGTTCAATTTTATTAACACCAAAAAAGACTCATCAAGATAGTGGGAAAATAAATTAATTTTGGTATTATCCAAGGTAGAAAAACCAAAGTGGAATGGGTTACTCAATTATTTTAAGAATATTAAATGTAACCCTAATCGTGCTTCTTTTCCAAACCATTACAAAATGCAATGCTAAGTCAATAATTCAGAGGCCAATTGAAGAACTTGACCCACTGGGAAGATATCACGTGTCTTGGGAAGTCAATTTAGAAACAGAACTTGTCACTTTCAATGTAGTCACACAAACCACAGGATTTGTTGGGTTTGGAATTTCCAAATCTGGTGGAATGGCAGGAGCCGATATAGTCATCGGTGGGGTTTGGCCAAATGGTACAATTTATTTCAAGGTTTGTAAAAATATACATTTTTGAAAATTTCTACTATTTTTACCAAAATACATTTTATGCAATAGGATTATCATGGCTTAGGAAGCTTTGACCCAGCTTTGGACACAAAACAAGACTGGAATATATTAAGCTTGACGGAAAATCAAACTCATACCCAAATGTCTTTCTCTAGATTTCTTGATACTTGTGACAGTCAAGATGTTCCGATTACAGTAAATCTCAAAATTCATACTACATTACATTAAATTAATATTTTCTAAAGCTTTTGAATTCTATGATCTAGAATGACACTTTAAATTTCATTTGGTCGTTTGGTCCGACGGACAGAATCGGATACCACGGACCAAATAGAGGAACACATTCGGTTAATATCCTGGATCCTCCAATGCCAGAAGTCGATTTGACAAAGTAATCAGAATTTCTTCCAGAGTTTAATTAATTAATTAGTTTGTATGATTTATTCTAGGCTAGAAAAATGGAATGTTCATCGTAACATGACAATCCCTCCCGTGGACACAAGTTATTGGTGTACAACACATAAAATGCCTAAATTTGAAGGAAAACATCACGTAGTTGCTGTAAGTGGTTAGGCAATTAAAAAGTAAAGTGAATATTATAATTTGAATCCACATGTGTTTAGTTTGGTGCATATTTACCTAGTCAAGAGGCACTTAAACACACGCATCATTTGACTGTATTCAAATGCACTGCACCAGAAGGAACTGATCCTGCTGAATTTTTTGAACCTTTTGTTGGAATTGGAGGCGAATGCTGGAGTTCAGATTCAGTCCCAAATCAATATTGTTCAAACATTTTATACGTTTGGGCTGTAGGTGGAAAAGTAAGTGGAAATTTTAATGTTTCTAGCCTTATCATCATGAACTTTCTTGATTTTTATTTGTTTTGTTTCATAGCCAATGATATTTCCGGATAATATTGGATATCCAATAAATGAGTTTGGTTTGGATGAATATGTCATGATGGAAATTCATTACGATAACCCAGATGTACTCTCCAATGTTAGCTTTGTGTCGGGGGTTGATATTTACCATACAGCTGAGCTTCGGTAATACTACGTCTAAGGCAGAGCTGAGTTAAAAAATTAATTATGCATATATTTTTAGCCCAGTAGAAGCTGCCATGCTTTTAGTATCGCATTCTGTAGTTCCATCTCATTTGATTCCTCCAAAAGTGGAAAATTATGTAACAGTTGGACATTGTTCTCCTAAATGTACTGCTGACAATTTTCCAGAAGATGGGATAAAAATTTTCAATATACTTCTACATGCACATAAGTCTGGGCGGAAGTTAAAACTCCGCCATTTTCGAAATGGAATTGAATTACCTTGGGTAAATTGAATTACCTTGGGTCGGTGTGGATGATAATTATGATTTTGACTACCAGCAAAACCGTCCTCTTCGCCAGCAAATTGTAATTTTACCCGGAGACCAATTGAGTTATGGTAAGCTATGCAAAATAAAATAATGTGGTATTTTTCATAGGGTTAAAATATTTCTATTTAGAATGCACGACTGACACAACGTGGACAGATGGTGCAGTTATTGGAGGATTGTCTACAAGGCATGAAATGTGTGAAGTATTTCTTTGGACATATCCACGTCAAAATATTGGATTCTGTAGCAGTTTTTACTCAGACTATCAAAAACTTTTTGGTCGATTTGGTATTGAAGATGTTGACTGGTAAATATAAACTGGTCCGATCTAAATTTGTCAAAATAATATTTATTGTACTCAATAGGAATTCGGACTATTTTGACCCAAAAGTAATTTCACCACCAGCTCTGGCTAATAAGACATTTAGTCGAGTAGTAAGTGAATTTCCATGGACTCAAGAATTGAAAGATGAGATTGAACAAGATTTACGGTATTCGCCACATGCCACTGTATGTTCAGCACCTGCGACATCAAGATTATTGAGGAGTGAAGAATTAAGTCACCAAAAGATTGATGAGATGGTGACATATCCCAACATAGACGAAGAATATAAACCACCAAATAAATGTGACGTTCAACCATAGATTTAAATTGGCTAACAAGAAAATAAAAATAGTCAGAATGTATCTGTTAAATTTTTCTTGACTGCAGAGTTTGGACCATTTTTATAGAATTAATTTCATGAAAAAATTAGACTTCTCTTAGTATATTTTTAATTCGTAATTTAATAAAGTCGTCAATAGGATTTTTCATAACCATACGACAGGTCAGATTGATTAGTCGTAACAACACAGAATGTTTTATAAGACAAATCGCTAGAATTATCATATCACACAACTATTTGGAGTGAAGGAGAATTCTGCGATTTTGAAACCAAAAATTCTAACATTAAAATTTCAAAGCTTTCTCTTCTTAACATTTTCTGCAAGATCTTGCTCCTCTC
>WJEZ01003541.1:0-10629 GCA_009869925.1 Thalassaphorura encarpata
CTAGAGCTGGAACTTAAATCTATGTATTGTATGGAATGCACTTCGTTCTCTGTGTTTGTGTCTATGTATCGGAGGTTGGGCCTGGGCCATGCCATATGGACTAGTGGATGTGAAGAAAGTGAAAGAAACGATCAAAGACTTTTTCCTTCGTTTGCTCCAGCTTTTCTTCCTCTTCTTCTTCTTCTTTTCCTTGCAGTTCAATTTTAGTGATGAGTTTGAGGTTTAAGGTAAGAAGTAAGACTTTGGGATTCCCTACCCGGTAAAAACGCCGGCCGGATTTTTTTTTCTTTCTATCTTTCCCCCTGAATTCGTAGAATGCAATTCGTACAAGGAGAAACTCTCATCTTTTCTTTCTTTTTTTCTTTTTCACCCTTCTACTATAGTTTCTACAAATGCCGATTTCGTCGAAACTCGTCCTAAGGGTTTTCGTAAAATGTTCAGAATTCATTTTTAGGGTTATTTCTCCAAGTTTTGCAGAAAAATTAATATGTTAAAACTTTGACTGAATTTTTAGAACGGTTGTTAGGAAGTTAGATAATGGTTACGAATTAGTTTTTGTGAATTCTAGTATGACCCTACGACATATGTTGATATTCTGCAATGCTGCATTTTGTTGAGGGGAGAAATGACAAAGTACTTTGAGTTTTTGAGTCAGCATCCAGCCTCGTGCCGAATCTCGGGTTTCTTGGATTGGAAGAACTAGGAGTAAACGAAATATTCATTTGAATCCTAGAGTATTCCACTTATTATTGAATCCCCTCTTGACTTTCTCTTCTAAAAAGGAAACCTGGGTTGACTTCCCTTGGCTGCTGGCTAGCTTTCCTTCTCCGACCGCCTTCCCTTTGAGTAGGACTTTAGACTTATTGCCCTTTTGTTGAAATAGTTTGCTTTCTTCTTTCTCTATTGTTTACTCATGCTAATGGCAAAACTACCAAGACTAAGCATTTCAGGATATTCTGTCATCTGCAGGACAGGGACACGACTGGGCAGAGCCATGGATTTGCACTTCACAACTTCAAACTGCAATTGTGTCTCGTTTTTATGTAAAAAGTGAAAGAAGTAGTAGGATTATGTTTTATTCATCCGTGGTCTTCCACGTTCTGTATTCATCACGAATTTTATTAAAACAAGTAAAGTACGTAAATACTTATATCACACAGCAAGGCTTGGAAATTCTTGATAGTACTGATGACTGACTGACAAATAAAATATGGAGCGAATTTATACATTATTCATGAATTCTTCGTTGTGGTGGGTCTGCCCAGTTACAAAATAAAATTACATGTTGAGAAAATGACATGTTTGAGTTGAGGGATGATGAAATTAGAATTAGAAGTTTCAGAGTTGCCCGTCCGTCCATCCGTCCATTCCGCAATGAAATTAAATGTTGACAAAATATAATTACGTCTCAATTAATTCCTGACCGAGGTGTCAGTTACTTCAAGCGAGTGAGCGAGCGGGCATACGCCTACGTCTAAAGTTTGAAATAAGCATTTCCCTTGCCTTTGCTAGAAATGAAATGAAACTCTTGCTGAAAGTGTCGATCGATGATTTCCTTCCTTCCTTCCTTGTTCTAATGTGAAAGGAAGACGAGAGGAAGTGTCATCCTTTCCTTGTTTGAATGTTCGCGCATCAACTCAACTCTCGTCGTCGTAGTCGTAATGAGATCTCTTGTAAATGTTCAAGAAACTCCAGTTTAAGTTTTCTTGTAATGTATGCTGGTGGGTGCATGCATAAATTTGAAGAGCATTAGCCAACTCCATAAATATCTAATCGCGGGCATTAAAGGAAACAAGCGGATGGACAGTGCTATGCTAGTGCAGCACTAGTTGTAGTAATGAGTGTTTATCAATTTAATAAATTAGTAAGCACACGGGAAGTACGTACATACGTACTAGTTGGGATAGGGAGGAGACTCTAATGAGCTAACGTTGATTATTTCTCATTATAGAAGCCATGGCCTGGACCTTACGGTCGATGGGTAGTTAGTTTCCGTCCTTATGCTTTGGCTCTCGTTTAGATTAGCATAGGACCGTAAAGAATGATAATTGCCATGATAATAATATGGGCAAAGTGCCCGCGAAAGCTTATTACATTATGGATGTTATGTACGTACGTACGTACGAGGGGAAAGTACTTTCGCCCTCATTTGAGTGTCAAAATGACTTTGCTTTTCACGGCTAAACTGGATTCTACATTTTAGCCGATATTGCATGCTAAATACAAAACAGGGCCAGGGCACGGTGGTCGGGGTCGTAGTAGCTGTAGCTGCAATGAAAATGATACGTGCTCATTGCTCATGTGAGTTTTCCCAGTTCAAGTCAAACTGGGCGCAGTAGTGCATGGAATATGAGGTACTTAGTTTTGAATACTGGGTGAACTAGTCGGGTATTTTAGCATTCATCATGACATGATGGTTCCGGAATAGTGTATAAAACCCATGATTATAATGCATTTACTACTACGAGCTAAAGCTAAAGCTACAATCCTTTGCGGTCACCCAGTTCCAGTCAGTGCAGTCGCAGTTACACAGACCGGTTTTATCTTCACTCCTTCCAAAAATAGTAAGTCCATCCGAATCAAAAGCCACCAATTTTTTGCATTGCATTGGTTCACTCAACCTAATCAGCCCAGAAATACTCGTCTATGTAACGTAAAGTAATTCTTGCGGTGTGGTCAGCCCTTAAGACGTAGTCGGTGAGAATTGAGGGTAAACAAATACTGGAGTAAGTTTGAAGGAACCACGCCTTTTCCGCACCCACAACACGATACAAGTCTCCACAAGGGTTATTATTATCTGAAATTCGTGAGGAGGGTGAAAATATCTCGAGTCAAGCCAAATCAAGTGAACTGACCAAAGACCAAGCCTGCATTGCATTGCATTGGCTTTTTACGACATTTGATTTAACCATGGACTAGTTATAGTAGTTCAGTAAAGACGCCAGACGCAGCAAGCAAGGCTAAAGTTAGACATAGACATACAATCAAAGTTTTGGTGTTTGTTGGCATTTAACAAGGCAGGCAAGGATTTTGGCCAGAGTAGTGGAGCAATGAGTTCAATTTATGGATTTTGAGACGCCTTCTCTGAATATCCCACAACTTGGCTTATGGTTTGACTTGACTTTCCTGTGACATTGATAACAATTCTCTCTGACTTCTATTTGTTTACCAATCCAAATGCAATGATTTATGAAGGTATTTACGCCTCTAGCTGAAACTTGGCCTGCCCTAGCCAAAAGTAGACATAGGCACAGACTTAAGCTGGCCCCATGGCCTATGGCCCAAATGACCTCGCGACCCCAGTTTTAAGTTTTTCTTCTAGGCCTTTCTTGCTTTGAACGTTATATTTATTTATTATTCAGCTCTTGATTCAGAGCGGTCAGTTTTGGCTGTGTAATGTAATGGAACAACCGGAAAGTTCTGCACCAATGGCAATTACATTTATTATAAAGTGGAGGAATGTACAAGGCTGTGAACAGGATATGAGAGAATGATAGGATGGATGGAAATGTCTTAATTAAAAATTTATAGTTTTGATATCAATAGAATAGGCCGGGTCGGCAATGCAATGCAAGGACTAGACTAGACTGGACTGATTATCACTCCATGTGTCCTTATGGAAAGGAACATGGAAACATTTTAGTTGTTTTGAAATTTGAATTTTATGCTTTCTCCATGGGGGAGATGTTACGCAAGTGTTTGGTATTTCCTGATGATTTTTAATGACTATCACTTGGCGTTGCGGGTTTTCATTCCTTTCTGCCCTAAATTTCAATTCACTTCCCTCGCATGGATCTAGACAATTAAAATGAAAGTGAATATTTCAATTGAATTGAATGAAATTTTACAGTCGACTTCCTTTCTTAATACGTGTGCGTTAAACTTTGCATTATGACTACTTGATTCATTTTCCCACATTTACATAGTTTTTTTATGGGAGATGGGAGCTGTTCAGCATTTTAATGCAAAACGAATTCAAGCGGCCCGTAAAAAAAGGGTTGAGTTTTCTTAGTAAGTACAACTTGAGTGCCCTGTCAAGCCAGGGTTGTTTAAGTCAAGTCAGTCACCAGTGACTACTTCTTTGTTCGTCCGTCACTCACTCAGGGCTCCTTATATAGGAAGGCAAAGCAACTCACAAGGAAAGCAAACGCACTGCCTGCAATGTCGCAGCCAAGGGAGACTTGATTAGATCAAATTGGACAGGACAAAATGATTTGGTAGCCTGGCCGGCTGCACTGCAACTCAAGCCGGTTTCTTCCAGCCGGTCTGCTTGCTGGTGCATAGCATTAATAGGGAATTTTTCTCATAACCAATGTTTGTTTAGATATTCTATTCTTATTTTTTACGTTATATGAATGTGCAGCAGTAATAGGAATTGTGTAGTTGACAGACAGGAGCGGAAACCCCATTATCTCACTTTTTGAATGAAGTGTCTATTTACTAATTATTTATCTAAGTCCATCCGTCTCGTTCTCGTCTGCGTTTGCCTTATTAGTGTACTCCGTGTACATGTTGTGGCTGGACTGCAATGCTTTGCTCAGTCACATACATAATTGTGGCTTCCTGGCCGGACTCACCATGAATGGAAATGAGTTCCATTGTAGAGCACATAGCCATGGCATTGCTTAGCCCTTGTCGTCCTCAAGAGGAAACTTTAGTTTGAAAACTCCTTCTTGCCCTAACTCCGTTAGAGGAAAAGTTTTCCCAATTGCGATCCCTTTCCATCCATTTGTGGTTAAATGGTAATCGTAGTAATGAGAGTAATGATAGACCGCGTGACCTTTTGTCTCACACCTTGCAAATTGGAATGGAAGACCAAGACGACGAAGAAAATTTTAGCCTTGTGCGGTGCGGTGTGATTTTATGGTATGACTTCAATTTAAACCAATGTGATGCTCAATGACTCCTATAATTTCAGAGCTCTAATATTTTTCAGGAGGAGACCGCGTGACCTTTTGTCTCACACCTTGCAAATTGGAATGGAAGACCAAGACGACGAAGAAAATTTTAGCCTTGTGCGGTGCGGTGTGATTTTATGGTACGACTTCAATTTAAACCAATGTGATGCCCAATGACTCCTATAATTTCAGAGCTCTAATATTTTTCAGGGGAAAATTAAATGTTGAGCTCATTGTGGTAATATGAAAGCTGAAGCTGGACGCTAGGTTCCTAAGAATAAAGTTTAGTGTTGAAAGGGTGAAAAAGAAAAAAGGACTTGTTGGATGTGTGCTGCTGCTGTGCTGGGGTTCTTAGCTTTAAGTTGAGTCGCCACTGAGTAGTCTGATCACGTAGAAATTTTGTTTCCGGGCCATGGCACCTGCTGGCTTGCTGTGTGCTGCTGTGGATTGGATATCTTGATATCTCTCATACATAAACTTACTACGTAGGACGTCAGGTAGCCAGCCAAACCATAAGGATAATAGCTTAGAAAGAAATGCTTGCCTGGCGAGCCGAGTGTGCGTGCGTGTGAACGCATAGTAGCGGAAACTAAGTATTTTATTCAAGAACTTGAGCATTTTATTGTGTGTATGTGGTGAAATAATTATTCTTACAACTTGAAAGAGTTTTCTTCCCCTGGAATACATTTGTAAATGTTCCGTGGTGGTAAAGCCAAGGGCTAGCAGCCTAGCAGGTTTTGCCATGCCATGCCATGCTCCATGATTTCCTTCAACATAACTAGAGATAAGTAATGAAAATGAAATGGGAGATTAAAGTGTGTGACTACATAAGAATAAAAATGTAGGGAGGTGATGTCGATCACTCACTCAAAAGGTTAATGGCTGTCTAACCTCCACACACACACATGGCGAAGGCAGAGGCAGGAACCGGGGAAAATGGCATTTAGAATTTTTATTTTGTTGATTGACCCTCATCTCGACCGGCCAATCAACTGGGCTGGCTGTTTGTTTGCTACAGGTCAGGTGCTGATTTTTTTCATAATTAGTGCAGGCAAGTTCTCTGAAAACATAGATTTTTCATTCGATAAAACTTTTTACGCCCTGTGTGGCGTGGCGTAGCGTGGCAGGACCAATTCTAGTCATGACTTTCACTTTCCCCTACAGAAGTAAGTTATGTCAGAATATCCGAACCAGAAATTAATAAAAGAGTAAAAGTAGAGCAGTGGCTGGCTGGAAGAGTTTTCCTTAACCGAAGCACTACTTTCTCGAATCCGCCTGTAATATAGCTCTAGCTCAGCCAGCCAGCGGTGGAAGTGAATTATGAAAACTTGGATTATTTCAAGTTGAAAGTATACATATGTAGTAGAGCTCTGAACCAAGTAAAGTTCCATGCCATACCTTGTCTTCCTTCTTCCAAACCCCTGAGTCGTAATTGGAAAGGAAAAGAATAATGGAGAGAGAATCTTCTATAGTTCTAACAGTACCTGCGGTAGAGAAAGCTTAGCTTAGCCTACCCGGGTTCTACTTCTACTGTACCCAGCTAGACCAGATCCTAGAAACGTTAATAATAAAGGGAGACAGGTTATATTATACAGCAGCATCATACTTTTGCCTTGTAGGGTTCCTTCCGTCTTTCCTTGAGTTTACCTTTCATCTGAATCTAGAAAGAAGAATCATAAGAGAAAGAGAAAAGAGATGACGAAATGAATGAATGAATGAAAGAGCTTTATTCTTATTCTTATTCTTGGAGAAAGCATCTGCATCTAACATCCGCATCCTTCTTACCTTAAGATTGTAGATCATATTCATATACCCTAAATACTTGCTATATTCCATATCCTTACCTCAGGCAGGCAGGCAGGCATGGAGGCGTATAAAATACAGACTGACAATTGTCATCGTCTTTTCTCCTAATGTCATATTAGATGGAAGCGGAGGTTGACAGAGACGCAGTGGCTCTATTATTCTATCCAACCCCTTTTCCTTTCTTACGTTACGTTAGGCTACGTTACCTTCTTTCAGCATTGTTTGCTAAAAACCCGGGCAGCATTGCATTGCTCTACTCGTCGAGGTATTATCTTTGTGCATGTAAATGGAGCATTGTTCCACTATCCACTCCAAAGCTCCAACTCATCTCTCTGAGTAATAACTTGGAAAGGATAGAGTTTTCGTCCTTTTCAAAGAAGAATGAAGAAGGGAAACAAGGCTTTAGTTTATGTATGCAACGTAACATGGCACATTGTATTTTTATACTACCCAAAATCAATGCTGAATTGATGATTCTGCTGTTTGTGGTCTTGGTTTTACTAAATTTGTTATTTGAATGTTCAGAAAATATTGCTCTAGTTCATAACTAGAGAAATAATCTCGTTGCGTAAGTAAATGAGGATTTCCTCTGTGCGATGCGATTTGATTTGAATCTTGAAATGAACTAGATGGAAGATTGGATAAAACACACAAATTCTCATAGACTGCATGGCATGGTTTGGGTTAATTATTATAATAGTAGTTAATTACTACCTTAGCTTGCTCACCAAGGCCAGGCTTGGTGTACTGTGCTGTGCGTGTGCGGTCTTGATGGCAGAGAAAGCATACCGAGAAAGCAGCATAGCCCAAGTTGAACTGACTTGCTTAATTACACGTTGCTTCACAACCAATTCGGTTTAGGCCGGAAGTCCATGCCTGCCAGATAAAACTGAAGAAATATCTTAAAGCATAGCCCAAGTTGAACTGACTTGCTTAATTACACGTTGCTTCACAACCAATTCGGTTTAGGCCGGAAGTCCATGCCTGCCAGATAAAACTGAGGAAATATCTTAGTTTAGTTATAGCCGGCCATGGTCGCCCACCCAAACTTAAAGCTGCGGGACATTCATGGTTATGGCCATACTTTGGGTTAAATCCTGTGCAATTCAAGTGTTGAAAGGAGAATTGAAATTTAGTTGGAAGGAAAGGAGATGGGGGTATTTGAATTTCATTACAAAGTGTGGAAAAGATGAGACATTTGGTTTCTAATGACTTCTCATCTTCTTCAGACCCAAGTTGGAGACTAGAGGGAAATTTGTGTGGAGAAAAGGACTTTGACATTACTTATGCATGGGAGAAATGTGCTAAGTTCGGAGAAGGAGAGTCTCTAGAGAGATGTTTAAGATGAGTATACGTATAAGACTGGCCTGAAAAACTCTGTCATCAACCCAAAGAGCTACGACGGATGACAGCGGCAGCATATCACTTCCCAAGAATAGAATCTACGAAGAACATTTTCTTTGCTAGGNAGTATACGTATAAGACTGGCCTGAAAAACTCTGTCATCAACCCAAAGAGCTACGACGGATGACAGCGGCAGCATATCACTTCCCAAGAATAGAATCTACGAAGAACATTTTCTTTGCTAGGTGTGAAAGATGGACAGAGAGTGAAAGTTGGACGGACGTCCAAGAGTCAAAGATCACAGACACATCATACATAATAACCATATAGCACGGGTGGGGTTCCTAATAGCCATAGCATTGGACCGAATATTCTGAATGTTGCCAAGGCGGGTGCCTTTGCTTGCAGTTTGCATTGGTTAGGCATGCAAGCAGGGATATATTGAATGAGTGAAATCCGCTCAAAGTCACGGGGACAAAGAAAGCATTGGACCGAATATTATGAATGTTGCCAAGGCGGGTGCCTTTGCTTGCAGTTTGCATTGGTTAGGCATGCAAGCAGGGATATATTGAATGAGTGAAATCCGCTCAAAGTCACGGGGACAAAGATAATGTCACATAAAGTTCTTTATAGGTGTAATCTATGTGGAAGTTTTGTGCCTTTGATGCGTTTTAGTGGTCCTCGCTCCCACCGTATGGGACTTTGTAGCTTTTGCCTGCCGAGTTATAACTTTCCCCGGGTTTTTACTGTAGTTATGACATTATGCGTAAAATCTAATATGTGTGTGTGTATGTGGACTCAAAGTCGTTTCATGTCATCCATGTGCTGCGGCAGTATAAATTCAGTCTTTGCTCTGTGTAATATCCTCCAACCCAGCAACTGTGACCATAGTAAATTGTTACACAACTTTATTCATGGTCCCGATTCCCTGCTTTGCTTTGAGTTTGAACCAACCAACAATTGTTTGACTTTTAGTGGCTTTCATTTCATTTGTGAACCATAAAGTTCACAGCCCAGCATGTGTGTAGTACCAATGCATGTCAGGGTAAAATGTGTACAACACTTGACTGAACTGCAATGCACTTATTAGTACTTTTACAAAAGGAGGACTTATTAGGGGTACTTCAAGTGAGTACTTATATGGGGGGTACTTGGACTTACTACTTTTTAGCTTTTATTCGAAGAAAAGTCCATATGGTTCCGGAAAAAAATGATAAAATGTATAGAGAGGCTTTTCTCAGGTGTAAAATCCAGTTTAGGTTTAACATTATATTGTATTCTGACAATGAATTTTTATAAAACTTCATTTTTATTTGGATTTTGTCAGTCGGGCGTTAAATGCTTGTTTTGTTGGGAGGAAGAGAACCAGGGTAGGATTTATTTACCTGAGCCTGAGCTTCTAGCGTAGTACATTGTTGAAATCCCTTCCATTTCATTTTAAACCAAAAGCTTCTGAAGTTTGTGATTTGACTGACTTACCTTGACTTGACTTGACTACTTGAATTTCCATGAGGTCTCACTTTAGGAGGGAGGAAAAAAGGAAGAAGGTGTGGGGATTAGAGTGAATGACAACAACAAAGGGTTTAAGAAATAAAAGGGAAGGCCCAAGAATTTAATCAAGTTCACCAGTGCGGCACTCTGATAATAATGTAAGTCTAAGGTGAGCTGCTACGGCCAGGCCAAGCCAAACGGATTCAAATTCAAATTTGAATTAAATTAAATTCAAAAGGTGGACGGACGATGGCTCAAGAATTGGAATTGAATTCCAGAAAAACCGAATTTCATTACAAAGCATAGCAAAGCCGTGATTTTTTTCTTTGAAGTTATTTTCAATTGTTAGCTTAGCCAAGGTTTTTTACTCTAATGAATCTTTGAGCTCACGAATTTCTTAAAAAAGGGTTAGACGCCAGTGCCAGGCAATCTATAATAATTTTGTGATAGGAGAGCACAATGAATATTTTCAATTTGAATTGGCACGCATTCCACGTAATGCCCTGTCTTGCACGACTAAGCAAAGATTTCTGAGCTGCTAAACTCGTTTTTATTTAGATCCTTGATCCTGATCATGGATTATTTTGAGTAAGATTCCATGGAATGGAGTCTCATGCATTATGATGATTACTGTTGGTTAGAGAAGGTGTATGATTACTTCTCAAGATTACGTAAAGATGTTGTTGGAGATTTCTAGCTGGATATATAGGCACTACATCATATTTTGAGATGGAGATGGCCTGAGCCCAAAAGAAAATTGCCAGTTATGATTATCGGATCTAAAGAATGATTATGATGAAGTGGATAGACTTTTGGTTAAGTGTGGCTGTCTAGGCCTGGGCATAGGCCTAGGCCGGAATGAAAAAGTAGTAAAGTAATAAGAGCATCCACACAGCTGGGCGCCTGGACTAGACTGATCACGTGATGGATTGCATTGCAGCAGTGGTCAACCATTATAATAATTCTGCTCCAATGGAAAGGAGATGGTCATCTTGATTTTTTCAAAAAATTCTCTGAATCCCCTTTTGACTTTTGGTTCATGCAGATTTATTTGTGAGATTGGGATTGGATGGGGAATAATTGAGGAACA
>WJEZ01003542.1:0-10628 GCA_009869925.1 Thalassaphorura encarpata
TTTATATCAGTCTCTCGGTCCACAGCAGCCAGCATTCCATTCCAAGGCAAGGAAGGATAGAATACATATCTTTGAGTATTTTGGAAGCAAAGTCATCTTTGAGGAACTCGACTATGCTCTGCCTCCTGGTCTTATGGACTCTAGTCTCAAAGGCCTAGCCTAGCCAAGCTTTGGACTATTTCTTCTTCTGTATCTTTTACTTTTTTTTCTCAATTGCCCCGAAGATTTCCCTCTCTCTCTCATGCTGACTCAAATCAAATCATGGGAAAGGTTCCACATCATATTTGAAATTGAAATGCTGAATCAATTTTCGTTTATGTGCTCTCTTTCCTCTCTCAATCCAACGCCAACAAGGACTCAAAAATTTCTCATACTCAGTCAGTATATTTCATTCTATTCCATTACTGTTCCTGTTTCTTTTTCCTCAAGAAAAAAATTCCTTGAGGTCCTTTAGCAGAGAATGAAGGGCTGGAAGCAATACCAAAAGCAAAAGCTTACTTGTTTAAACTTCACTCAAGTTTTTATGTAGTATTTGTAAATTCAAAAAGTAGCGGAACAGAGTAAATAAATTTTGTATCCTATTTCTTACGGTCGAATTGACTTGGATATTCAAACGTAATTAGGAAATAAGGAAAGCAGATCAACCTATTCAGTTCATGTAGGCCAATTTTAGTCAAAGCTAAAACAAGATGAAAAAATCTACATCCTTTTCAGATTGATTTACTTTTCAATTTTTTATTTAATGATTCAGCAAGCTTTCAGAGGAAGAATTGCCAATTTTTGTTCCAAATTATATGAAATATTTTAAAATTAGCTTTGATGCCCACAGAGTTAAAGTAAAGAGAGAACCGTTAAGGATTGAGAGATGAGCTCGTCTCTCGGGTACTCAAGAGTGGGAGTCGTCAGATAAGTAAAGTCAATGTTGAGTCAATGGAGGGAATGAATCTTAATTTCGTGGTCTCCGCCATTGCAGAGTCAAGAGAATAGAGTTGAGCATTAAAACTAGAGCACTACGTAGTATCTTTGTCAGCTTCTCCTTCCCATGTGATCATTAGACTTCAACTAATGGAATTTAAGCTAAAATACCAACGCAGACACGGAAGACTAGTCAAAATTCTCCATTTATTCGTCCGTCCTGAGTCCTTAATGGTGTTAGATATCAACTCTAAATTAAATTCAAAGACGCAATAGAGGAAAGTAAAAAAAGAGAAAGAGTTAGTTTCAGTTCGAAAAATAAGTAGGTGTGTTGGGTGTAAATCAGGATATTTATGCAAATAGTTCTCTTTTTTTTTCTCCTTCGAGTCGGACGACTACTCAAGAAAAAGAACTGAGTCGAGACTGAGACTCTCTGCTAATGGTCATAACCTCAAACAAAAAAAAGTAAGTTAAATTTTAAGAGGTGCTTTTGCACTGGCGGAAATGATACTCAAGGGTGGAAAGAAGTTGCCGTCGTAATGTCCCTGCCTTGCATAGCCCTGGCTGTCTGGCTAAGTATTCTTCTTTCCCATGAATTCTTTTTGCAATTTAAATAAACAAAACTTCCTCGTCTCGGAACATTAGTGGATTTGGAGAAGAATTTGAAGAGGTTTTCTCTCTTCTGCACGTGTAGCAGCAGCATACCTGGAAGTATGGCTATGTAATTACAGCAAAGGAAGACGCACTTCCTTTCGAATCAAGACAAAATCCTTTTTCCTGTCGCCAAACAAGAAGATGACTCACTCACTCTCTCAGATTTTCATGCATCAAAACCGGTAACTCATTTAAAGAACCGAATCTTCCTAAATCACTTTGACAAAAACAGACATCCTCATTTTCCTAACAAAAACTTGATTAGTTAGTTGGCTGTTGTGAAAGAGACATCAAGGTACCTAATGTGATCGGAAATCCACATCGTCCTGTATTCTAAAAATATGAATTTTTTCTACTTAGATGACGGTCTTAATTTTGGCTGACTTTCTCTCATGCTTTTCAAGTGTGGAGAACGAGCCCTGAATTCGATTTCTACTTAGATGACGGTCTTAATTTTGGCTGACTTTCTCTCATGTTTTTCAAGTGTGGAGAACGAGCCCTGAATTTGTGTGTAATCGTACATTTGAGACGTCACATGAAGAAGAACATGGCAAAAAGTACTAGAATCCTTAGATTGGGGCATCACCTTTCACCTAACCCAATTCCCTCCGTGAGTTGAGTTGAGTTGAATTTGTGCATTGGATGAAATGAGAGAAAATAAAATAAAAAAAAGTTGGGTCTGTACTGGGCAGTCTATTGCTTTTCCTGGTACATGAACTACAAGGCGGTGGATAAAAATGGGTCGTACATTACATCCTTAAGTGAAGGACTGGTTGGTTCCATTTTCTCCTATAAAGTAGAATTGCTCTTCTAATGAAGATTGACTGAAATAAAGATAAGAGATCTAATGTGTGTAGAAATGAGGGGCCTTGCCCTGTTCCTTAGCCAAGGACCCATGGATGGGTAAGGATATTAGGGCATAACATCTACAAGACGACACTTTCTGAGGATGAGGAAGGAAGGGTTCCTCAAATGAGTCCACATTAGCCTAATGATGACAAGACGAGTCTTGACTCATGTCATCCGGAGCTCAGTCTTTCCTCTCAACTTTCTCCAAGTGAAAGTAAGGAAGGTTAATCTCCGAGTTTGTCCCCTGTTAGTTCCAAGGAGCCCATCAATCGGTCACGCGTCATCAAAGCTCGCAATTACAATTCCTCCATTCCATTCCAACAACCTCGCAACTCAGTTAAGTTCAATCCCATTCCAACCATCCAGAGAGAGAGAAAAAACTTTCTCCTGACCCAACTTCCCCAAATTCACTTTTTAAATCAAGTAAGTGAAGTCATGGATGTCAGGCTGTCGCTTAGAGATGTAGCCGGGCTGGCTGGCTGAGTCTACTCAAGTCAATATTTTTAGGTTTTAGATTTTGCCTTTAGCCATTCACTGGACTGCCTCTACATTTTCTTTATGAATAGAAAAATTCATATCGTATGTAAAAAAGGAAAAATCAATATCATCCCATGCTTGTGACTCATTCGCTTAGATTTGAGATAGGATTTTGGAGGAAGGAAAGGAAAGTTTCGTTTCCATAACTGGATTCAAAAACTGGACGGCGTCTGACTGTCCTCCCCATAACTTCTCTCCATGTTTCCTCTCTCAATCACCATTCATAAATATCACTCAGGCAATTTGTCTATTCACCACTCGCCCTCTGGATTTTCATTCAATGAAGTCGAAAGGAGTCAAAAGCTTCTTGCCCTCCTGCCCTCCCTGACTCTCTTTTCCTTGCCATTTGCCAATGCCAATGGAATTCAATATACACGACCAACCCTTCTTCGTGTGTGTCTGTTCAATAGAAACCAAAATAAAGCGCGATCTTGAAAATCCCTAGTCATTGAATTGACAGAAGAAGTAAATATATGGGAGGCGGAAATAGAAGCAAAGAAAACTTATGGGACTTGGGTTCCTGCCACGTGAAGGTTTTCATCCATATACATAAACAATATGTCATACTTACAAAACTACACTCCGCCTGGTTTTGAGTTGGGTGAAAGCAAAAATGAAAGCTGGCTGGCTGGCTGCTGGTTGGAGGAGGATTTCATACACTCTCTTTTAAAAGATTTTTTTTCTGATATTAGGTATTTGGAAGGAATGAAATCCATGGAATCCAATGCCAGACAGACTCGGCACATTTACATTAGTAGAGGGCAAATGTTCTCTTCCCAATTTTAGATCAAACAAGATTTGACATCCAGATTTCTTTCTTCTGGGCCAAATGACAGTTCTGCTTATATAACTCTGCCATGTAAACAAATGTCGAACACATATGCAAACAAATGTGATATTTGCTATATTTTTGAGACGAACATAATGTACACATAAACATGTTTTACAAGATATTACTTTGCTAGCGATTTGCTTACACAGCTCCAGAATCATTATTTTAGCAAAATATATGTACCAACATAGGTTCATATTGCAGAATTGATTATTTGCTGGTAGTTGAAATGATTAGGTTATTACTCATTCTATCCTCATCCGACCAAGGAAACCGGAAGTTGGAGCCAGA
The DNA here is from genome assembly GCA_009869925.1 of Thalassaphorura encarpata. Classification (NCBI taxonomy): domain Eukaryota; kingdom Metazoa; phylum Arthropoda; class Collembola; order Poduromorpha; family Onychiuridae; genus Thalassaphorura; species Thalassaphorura encarpata. Next base: position 4,079 of record WJEZ01003542.1, read on the forward strand.
CAGGACAACCATTGAATACAAAATGCTGGAATGAATGCATTTGGCTTTATTGAGTGAGTGAATTATGAGTTGGCCTAAATAGTAGAACAATATGAAAATGTCTCTATTCCGTTCCATGATTAACTTTTATTTTAGCAGAGAAATATTGAGCTTCATTTGTAGTTTTCCCACCAATGCAGGACCGAGATTCGATTCAAATTTTCACAAATGTATGCAGGAGGATGAAAATAGGGAGAAAAGTTATTTTATATTTTGGGCTGTGTTTCCGAAAGGAAACTAAGGACAATTATTGTGTCATGGGACCACCAACCTCCTCATGACAAATTACAGCCTTTCTCTAGCTTTCAGGGAGAGAAGTTATTTTATATTTTGGGCTGTGTTTCCGAAAGGAAACTAAGGACAATTATTGTGTCATGGGACCACCAACCTCCTCATGACAAATTACAGCCTTTCTCTAGCTTTCCCTTTGCTATGCTATTCCAATCTACAACACATCTCCATTTCCCTTCTTCAAAACTAAATCCTAATGGACGTTTCAGCCAAAGTACGTACGTACGTGGGAAAATAAATTCATGGATGGATAAGTGGAGGATAATATGATTCAAGAGAGGAGGTCTTGAAAATTGGTGACATATTGTTTACATATTACAACCAGGAAACGAGGACGGAAGAGGAATGGCCCTTGTCTTTTGAAAGTTTTCAATCTACAAGAACAGACATTAGGGAGACATTTAAGACTCTGGAGACTCCTATCGATTAGGGAAAATAACAAGGGACCCATAACATCTTCCTTTCACACGCAAAAGACAGTTAGGCCAGGCCAAAGCGGCCAAAGGCAAGGCTACCAAGAATATTCACACATATGTAACGTACGTACGCAAGTACGTAACGTACGTACGCAGAAAGTGAAAAGTGCTGAAGTTTGGACTTTGAGCGGCCGACCGACCTTGCTAATATTATTAGAGGTTGGCAGTTCCCTAATTAAGGAGTGAAGACAAAATCATTTCCCTTGCGGGCCTTCTCTGTCTCCGCTTACACTCATTTGCTAATTAAGCCAACAACAAAACGGATTCAATTACATGGAAAGAGAATGAAAATCTTCCTTCTCTTCATGCTCAATTGTATCGAAACAATGTTGGTTTCAACCTACGCACCCCGCCTTCTGTATTCCATTTGCTTTGCCTTTTTTAATGATTTTAGTCGAAAATTTTGTTTTCAAAGGTTCAAATATCATTAGCTTTCATTGTATGCAATGTATTCTTCCAGTTTTATTTTAATTACTTGTTGTGAATAAATTTTAAGCCTACAATGTTGATTAGGTTGTTCTTTTTTTTTGCGATAGACGGATTAATTCTGGAAATTCCATCAAAGCAAACCTTAGATAATTATCATTAGGTATTTGTGTTCAATATGTTATGCTATTTGCTAAAGCTCTTAGAGTCGGGAAAGTATCTTGGAAAGAGATCAAAATAAAAGTTGAAGGCGGCATAGCCTTGGAGTTATCATAATATCCTCGTCTCCTATCGGATCCAAGCTCAAGTCTAGGAGACCCAGATCCGCCGAGACATGGAATGAAAGCAGCTTAGCTTATTTCACTGACGAAGCACTTGGGTCTCCCTTTCTTTGATGCTTTTTCTTGTCCGAGAAAATGAGTTCTTCCATAGTTGTTGAATAGAAGAGCTAACCAGAGAGAAGCCAGTCCTATCTGAAGATGAGATCTTTAGTAATAGAAATAGACTTGAGTGAATGAAAAGTCGTCTTCGTCGTCCTTGTCGTTGTCGTATGTGACCTAAGGTTGTTTGGGACTTGGCTTCAAAAACTACGACACATATTATTGATTTTATGTGAGTGAGGAAGATGATCATTTGACTTTCTGTCTTCTTTCATCCCTAACTCTTCCTTGCATAATTAATCCTATCAAAATGCCGGATTTTCACACTTCTACGCAACGTATACATAATGGAAACTCATTCCCAGAGTGATGAGTCTTTTTCAGTCAACATTCTTCCTGTCCCATCTCCGATGGAATAGGAAAATCCTACCGTCTTTCTTTTTTTACTCTAGTGAGTTTGACAAATGTGTTAATTCTAATGGAGAGGTTCGATTAGGTCCGTCCTTTCACCCAGGCCAGGCAGTCTCGACTCATGCTGAGAATTGGCCTAGCTAATGTATCCCTAGAAAGGAATCATTAGGGACACACGCACTTCCGTACTTTTTATTTCCTACATTCACCACTCAACTCTGCTCATGCTTCCTATTCAAACACTCACTTAAAGCAATTGTTCACATGTAAAATCTGGGAAATTGGGTCAAATTTTGAATTTGAGACCGGAAGTTATATAAAGGAATAGGGAAACTAAATTATGTGTATTATGTCCGTCTGAATGGGTCCATGAGTTGAAGGCAAACGCAAGCAAACTTAAGAAGGATAAAAAAACAGAGGAAAAAGGAAGCTAGTAAATAGTCGACGCATGGCATAGTAATAGCAGTAGCAGTAGGCACATGTTGTTATGAAAAGTAAGCTTGGATGTCACTCAATCTTAGATGACAGGATTTGAATTACATTTGCCTTATTTAATCTCAAAATAAATTGGCTCAGTCATCCGTGCTAAAGTCAAATATTACACGCACTATACTATTATACGTACTAGTACTGTTCGACTTGTTTAGACACAACTTATTATAGATGAACTACTTACAAAACTTATGTCGTATTTGTTCATTTTCATTATCATAAGTATGTTTGTTTCATTTTCAACAAAAAACAAATGTAGTGAAAGTAATACTATAGAGTTCTTTTTTTAAACGTATGATTTTGTCTGTTTTTCCAATTGAATCTCCGTCTCTGCTCGAATAGTACAGAGAAAATCAATGTGATGATAGTTTTTCCAAGGGAGACGGCTTTAAAAACAAAAAACAAATCCCAGACCTTCCCAGACAGAGAGACGTTGGTTAGTGAAAAATAGGTTGAAAAAGGCGTAGTTGACAAACGAGGACGAGGATTGAAAAACGATCAGTTGGAAACACTGCTACTCAAATTATCCAATTTCGGTTAGTTCAAAAGGAAGCTGAAAGTGGGTTGAATTCATGGTCACGATTTCCCCTAGTTTTTCCTTGAGTGAGTCCAAAGCTTTGATTATAGAGGAGTGCCGAGTGGCAGTGGACCTTAGCTAAGCTGTTCTATCCTAGGGATGAGTCTCATCCTATCCTGGCTACTTTTCTTCTTCTTGGAAGATACCTATGGAAAAATTGGATTGCCTCTGTCGAGTGGAGCTCAATGCAAGTGGCCCAATAACCTGGATGGGAACCACTGAGTCGGAGATACATTAAGAATGTGCAACCATCCTTTGCCTTAGACTAGATCTGCATCCTTCCTTCCTGCACTCACGACTTTCTCCTGTCTCTTGTGATTTCCTCCTCAATCCTTCCTTTCCATCCAGAGTTGAGCCAAAGGTAACCCTGTGTGTGTATGTGTCTCTCTCCTTTTCAGGAATGACACGGGTAATCGGTGAGTTTAGAAGTGACATTACATGGAATTATTCGCAACTCTCTGATCCTTCTTCTCTTAACGTTCATTCTTTCTCGAGCTTTTTTCTCTTCTTGGGTTGAGCTGAGTTGAGTTTCATTTCCTTTCCTTTTTATACTTAGTTATACTTTCTACAAAAGTTTTGGATAATAATCCTTTGGTTCTACGACTACTGTGGATGTGGACATCTAATTCTTTTTCCTAAAACTTCCATTTTCTCATGGACGGTAAAATCCATTTCATTTCATCAATTGTTCCTAGAATGGGAAAAACGTCTACATTTCTCTACTCTCGCTGGTGGATACTTTTATTGCATTGTTATACAATTTCTTGAGCTAATCACATTAGAATGATTCTTAAAATATCTAATAGTGACTATGACTGGTTTTAAAAACAATACTCTATTAGCTCAATTTGTTATATTTGGATTTACATAGTGTTGGGTTATTTTGAATTCCCTTGGAGAGAGATAGAGCAATTAAGGGGAGGGCAAAAGCCCCAAGTGCCTGTTTTCACTCCTTCAGTGGATTTCTCTCTCATAAAACTTGTTCCGACATGGCTGGTTGGTTCAAGTTTGGACCGTCCATCGTAAGGCGATAGTGGTAAAGTACGTGTCGGTTGGTCGCTTCGTGCGTTTTGATTAGCCATCTCGCAAATGTTTGGAAATGACTCTTGAGGGACTCATTGTTTCATTGATGCAACTTGAAAACTTTTACTCTACTCTACTCTAGTAGCTATCCAAATCCAAGAGCAAGGATTGCGTGCAATGGCGGCAGTTCTTATGTCCTGGATGGCTATTTGTCCTAAACTTGTGGAAATGAGATCATAGGGCCGGGCCGGGCCGGGCCATGCTAGGCTAGGAATATCAGCATTTGGTTGGTCAAATTGTGCTTTGCCAAGCCAAAAACTAGGATCCCTCAAGGTTTCTATGCATGCATGGGAAGATCCTAGCAATAAAATCAAAATCTAGCTATGCATGCAGTTAGTTTTGTACAAGGAGGGAATTGCCCGATTCTAGAAATGAAAATGACTTGAGTCCCACCACTTGGGATAATAGGAATTGGAGAAAGCATTTGCATTGCATTGCACGTACGTAGAGAACGGACTTTCTGCCCTGCACTTTCACTCTAGACGCCTTAATTTACAACTCTGCAACTTTGAAATTGTTCTAAAGTCAGTGAAAGAGGAAGCAAAGGATGGAAGCAGCAGGAGCAACATAAGACAGAGTCCTGGACATTAACATTAGCATTGTAATTTCAGCTTTATTGTGAGTAAAACTTGTATTCTTTAATCTCACTTCACTTCTCAGTGGTCGTAAACCAAGGATAAGTTGTTCCCGGAAGCTTAAGCGAATTTTATTCATGGTTTAAACCTCCGTCCTAGCACTACTGGGTCACTAGATTTACTCAGAAAAGAAATTCTAATTATCACAATATTCATACTGCAGCAGCAGTAGCAGGAGTAGTAATCCTAAAATTATTTTTATGATTGGGCTTAATTAGTCTAAATATTTATATTCATTTATACATTTTTATTTGTAGACACAAAATCGATGTGCACGTGTTGATTATCACAAAACCTTGGCTAAATGGAAGCTTAATCTCCTTAGAACCGAGATGAACCAAATTAATATGTTACCTTGAAAACCTAATTAATAGAATATATGAGACCAGGAGGGGTCGACGTGGATTTATGGACGTAATAAATATTTCCGAACAAAAGTGAATTTAGGAAACCAACGTAGTAGTAAGTCCTCGTCGTAGTTGTCGTCGCCTAGGTGGTTGTGAATCTATAATTTGGTCATGGCTATGGCTATAGTCCATGGTATATCTAAATAGGAGTTGTTCATGTGAAGAATTCTAAGAAATCTTTCTCCATTCCTTCCCTCTGCCTACATCTAACTACTATTATGGTTCTCCAATCTGAATGGGTTTGATGGAAGTTCATTTGCAAATGGAAATGCAATGCTTTCCTAAAGGAGAAAACCGATCATGTTTTCACTTCACTGACTCATCAACTCAAATGCTTCGAGGACTGTAAAAGGAAAGCACGGGAGAAAGCACAAAAGAGCTCAATCCTTGACTAAGAAAAGCAAAGCAAGGCAAGGCAGGTATGCAAGGTCCTGCAAAATAATTGACAAAACCATGAGCTTTAGAATTGTCTACGTTGAGAAATATACGAAATGTTCAAACTTAGCTAAAAAGTAATCTATATACAGATTGGATGTATTTTATAAATATGTATAGCGAAATGTAGATGTATTAGTAACACATAAGATGTGGAGATGCGAATTTTTGCAAAAGTTTATGAAGGACCCTGTATTTGCTTTTGATTTGGTTGGATGGTTAGTTGTTTGAGAAGCAGCATAAATGCATTAGGCACTTGAACGGTTCCTATCCAGAGTTGCCAATTTTTAGAAACCACGTTATAAGCTCCTAGCTTCAGGTACATGAGACTAGAGTCTAAGAATAAATTCGATACAATGAAGCCAAAATGTAAGTTTTATATTAACAATTGGAAATAGCGGAAGGATGGAAGAAGTAGTGTGGTGAAAAGGAATGGAAATAAGAATGGAATGGAGTGGGCCGTTGAGTCTCTTTTTGGTTTCTTATCATGAATGCAGATTTCCTCCAGAGGTTTTTGACGTGACATTTCATCTCAAAATGTCAACTCACTCCAGAGCCCGTCATCTTGACGATTTATCTCACACTGAACGAGGTGATGTGAACCAAGCCGCCATGTCTCCTAGGGAATTGAGTACACTGGGACCAATACATAACACCAATGCGCTTTAGTACTTTTCCTATACTCAGCTCAATCACATGGCTCAGGACTAGGACCACACAAAATATTCAACGTATCCTCGTGCAATGCAAACTTGTTTGCGAATTCTGGATCAACACGGAATTTTTCAATGTCAGTTTCCTGATTTCCTGTTTCCCTTTCTGGGCTATGCTATCCTTCCTTGCCTTACATGCAATTCAGGCACAGAACCATCATTACAGTAATGTTATACCATGCCGG
>WJEZ01003543.1:0-10628 GCA_009869925.1 Thalassaphorura encarpata
TATTACCTCTCAGTCCAAACGGTTTACCAATGAGATTAGCCACAATTCTTAATTCCTTATGGCTCCTCAAATCTTGTCAAAATGACTACAGGAATTCAGAATTGTATTTGAAACTCGCGAATTCATATTCACATTTTGCAAGATCAAGGCTTCGTATTGATGTTTTTGATTCACTCAAGCAAGAGCATTTATCACGAAAACGATTTAGTGAAGCTTTACTTTGTGAACTTCATGTAGCTGCTGGGCTAGCTCGTCAAACTGCTACACCAGAGGTAAGTTGTTACTACAGATATTCCATTTGATAAATTTAACTTTAATTACACTTAAATTAACTTTCGAAAATTTTGTCTTAGGTCAAGAAGGTCATGTTGGGAATTTCCCAAAATCTCAAAGTTGAATTTGAAGAAGTGGAAAGTGTCCCAGTCGAAGAAGATACAACAGAAGAGCTCATTCAGCGACTTGAAAATTGTGTTCATTTATGCGAAAAGGCAGAGCGATATGAACTCATGTTGGAGGTAAAATTAACTTTACCCATGAGTAAAACTTTAAATTTTAATATTTTATTTTGACTTGATTTACAGGTGTTTAGAATTTTGATTGACATTCAAGAATCCATGTCAGACTATGCGGCTCTAGAACACTCCTATAAGCAAATGTCCCGAGCTTGTTCTCTGATACAGAATAAACGTGAAAGATTCTTAGCTACTTATTACCGTGTTGCTTTGCATCATCCTCGTAAAAATGGACTCCCAAGAGCTGTAGAAGTATTCGTGTACAAAGAACCAAATGTAACATCTCTCATGGAGATTTGTAATAAAGTTGAGACTTCTGAGAGTGCTGTCATCATGTCAGGGGAAGTTGATCAACTCCCTGATGATGAGAATTTATATGCGACGATAACTCATCTCACTCCCTTGCCCAGTGAGAGTCCCAGGAGAAAGTTATGGTCTGAGGATTTTAGAAAACATCAAAATGTACACCAATTTACCTACGACACACCTTTCACAATCAAATCTCAAGACAAGATCAACGTGGATAACAAAGCTGCTGTTCATCAGCAATGGAAACGTCGAACAACCATCAAAAGTAACAACTTTGGAATTATTTGGATGTTTTTAAGAGGCTAATTTTATTTAATTTTATTCTTCCAGCGGAATTTACCTTCCCAGCAGTTGTGTCCAGACTCGCTGTTGTACATTCAGAGGAGGAAGATCTGAGTCCAATTATAGTTGCCATTGATGACATGCAAAGACGTGTGACTGAACTTCGATCTGAAGTCCATTCCATGGATTTAAAAAGAATTCAGTTGAGGCTCCAGGGTTCAGTTAGTAGTCCAGGTAAAGGAATAAGAAATATTTGATTGATTCATTTTTATGATTTGGAATTAAAATGTCAATATTTCCTTTTAGGTCAACCAAGGCCCACTTGCCTACGCTAGAGCTTTCTTGGAGAAAGAAAACGAATTTCCTCCAGAGGACATGATGCGACTGAAAAATATATTCAGGTAACTTGGGTTAAATTTAAGTTAACCTCTAGAACTTGATTGTATGGAATTTGATAAAATTTATTTTATCTTAGGGATTTTGTTGAATGTTGTGGAGAACTCCTCATTCGGAACGGTCATCTGATTTCAGCGGAACAAAGCGACTACCAAGCTCAATTAGAGGCGGATTACACAAAATTATGTCAAGTTCTTAGTCCAGTCTTAGGATTACCTGAATTAGCTTTAAATAGAATGAGTCGAATATCTGTTAGCTCTTATTAAGCCAAGGTCAAGCAAGGCCTGGAGGAAACGGTCGGCCTCGCCGTAAACTTTGCTCATTCATATATAAATCTGTTTCTTCCGAACAAGCAAACGGAGATTTTTATTAAAGGGAAGTTTTCAACTCTCGAGTCTTTTTAGAACTCCATGTTCAGCTCAAGCCAAATATGATTTAATTATGTGGAACAAAGTAACCAGTAATAGTGTATAGGTTGGGTGGATTTCTGCTCTGCATAATAATTAGCAGCGAATGTACTTTACCCCCAAAGACTTGTGCTTGTCGACCTAATTAATTTTTCCAATTATAATTTCAATGCAAAATAATTTACACGCGTTTTTAGGGAGTACCTGAGTTTCTGTCATCGCATCGTTGTAAATTAATTAGGCTGAGATTCGTTAGCAGCGTATCAAAAACGTGTACTTAATTAGTGTTAGATCAAATACCATGTGCCAATTAAACATTCAAAAATACTCAATTAGGATAGATGTGTACAATTTAACCTTTTGACTTGACCCTAGGTAGGTTAGGTTCATTGTTAATAAAAAAAGTAGTGTACAAATAATTCAGGCGAGAGGACGAGATTCATAAAATGTGCCTTGTAGGTGCGCTGCGCTGATGTTGACATCTTTAATTGAAAGCGAAAAATTATTGTTATTTTCTTTTTGATTTTTAATTCTGCTTCTGCAGTTTATTTGCCTGCCAATAAAATTAATTAAACCATGACAAAACACAATGGCTTCTTTTTTTCGTACGTGGTTCTAGCTAGAGCGTACGAACTGCACATCGACATTGTTTATTCAACAGAAGCAATATGGTTAAACTAAAAGTTCGTAATAAAGATATAAAAAAATTAAAATCAATTGATTTAGATTTCCTGATCTCGCGTAGTCTAAGAATTCAATTGGTTCAACAACATGCATTCAGGATTAAAAGCACAAAAATATGAATTTTATATTAAAATTAAATTTTGACTGGTGAAACCTTGATTCATCTATATTTCTAAACTTTTAAATTATTTCCTACAGCTAAGTTTTGTACATTTCAGTCTGCTAGACATACAAACTGTATTTATATTCTAGTTTAATTATTATCAATCATGTTGCTTTCCTAAAGTCAATAACCCTGAATGAGTGCAGGTGCATTCTAGAGTAAAATCGAAATTGTGGCCTGGCCTTCCCCGGAAATAAATACTTGCAATTGCAACGTTGTCACCAATCACCAATGGAGGTCGAAATGAAATGGCTCAAGAAAAAATAGTACCAATCACGACCATTAGATTGGATAGATTAATTGACGGGTACATTCTTTGAGCCTCTGTCCATGTCCATATCTGTTCATAAACCAGGCATGAGATATGCTATATTGTCCATCATCCGTGACAACTTTTCTGGAGGTATGGAGGTATGGAGTTCAGGTACTTGTTGCGTGAGACAAAGAAGAGGGCCAGTTGCACAGAGCAGAGAATCCAGGAGAACTGATAAACTTCCACTTATATTTGGGCCCTGGAAATTAAAATTAATTTTATTAAATACATGCACAAAATGAATGAATGTCAAAGGATATATATTTTAATTCCACTAACTTCGTGCTCCTTGAGACGTTCGCCTATTACTGCTAAGGATTCTCCAAGCAGACTGAAATGTGCTGCGACATCGACAGGATTCGTACTCGTAGGAGTATATGATGGAATCTCTTCTTTCTTGGGAGAATATCTAACGAATTAAAATAATAAATTTCTTGCAATTAGTAGATTATTGATTAATTTTTGTTAACTTACATTGAATTCGAATGGTTTGGGGTGGTTGAGTTGAAATTATTCTGAGGCGATCGTGAAACATTCAAACTCAAATTACTATTATTCCCCGAAGAGCCCTTTCGATTAGATTTCTTCCCTCCCTTTGAACTATTTGACGCTGATCCAGAACCCCCACTTCCACCAGATTTTCCTGACGATGCCCTACTTTTGTTTTTTGGCGTCGTAGCTGGCATGAAACCCAGATCAATTGCATCCGTATTTTTGGTATTACTTTTTTTCCTATTGTTCACACCACCACCACCACCTTTTCTCACCGGAATAGGAAATTCCAGCCCAACAGTTGCAGCATTTGTGGATTTTCTTTTGACTTTGCTAGGAGCTTTTGGTTTGGGTGGTGGAGGGATTGGAGTAGAATTTTTAATATTTTCTCCTTTCCTTGAATCTTTTGATGCACGATTTTTCCACATTTTCTTCTGGTTAGCTGGAATTGTTGCCCACATTTCTCCAAGTTTTCGCGAGACTGTTGCAAAATCCATTTGTGGATATTTTATCGCAAATTGGGCTCGGTAATCCTTTGACCATAGCAAATAAGCTGTAGCTCTTGGAGGCTATGTTTGGAAAAATTAAATATATTATGATTCAATGAAATTGTATTGGATTCTGATTTGAAAAGAAAACTCACCCCTTTTTTCTTCTTCTTTGTTTTAACTTTTGGCGTGCCACCTGCCTGAGGAGAATTTGAGTGATAAGAATTCCCTGGAGGTCCTTTTCTACTTTTTTCCATCATGTATGTAGATTCTGCTTGAGATTTAATACGACTGATGCTATTTAGAGTTGTTATTTCTGTAGCACCATCCTCTGCATCCAAAAGTCCTTCGTCAATAATTTCTTGTGCAGCTAGAATCGGCATTTCAGAATCATCGTACTCTAATGGAAGGTCGATTTTTAATTCCCCTTCCTCATTTTCTGAACTCATCATTAAATCTAAATCAGGATGCAAAAAATCGTCTACTTGATCAATTTCAATAGGCTCATATTTTATTTTCCTAGGAGTTGGTTTCTTTAACTTTTTGGGCATAACAGGGCTTTCTCCACCGATTTTTAGGGTGACCTGAAATCGAGAAAGGGAATTTATACCTTTTGCACAAATGTTTTTCATAATTTATTGCTACTAACCTTAGCTGGTGCATCATCGTCCATATTTAGAAAATTTCGCTTAAAATTTGAACTTGGTCTACTATTCCTTTTTATTGGCTTTGGTTTCTCCAATACTTCGCTTGACTCAAATCCAGCCAACATCCATATTTAGAAAATTTCGCTTAAAATTTGAACTTGGTCTACTATTCCTTTTTATTGGCTTTGGTTTCTCCAATACTTCGCTTGACTCAAATCCAGCCAAAAGTGAATTCTTCTTTCGCACTCTCCCAGATCTGGAGATATCTAAAGTAAAGTAAAATTCGTATTGCAATTAATCCAATTGATCACCTTAAGAAGATTAGATACTCGTATCGATCTGATAATGATTAATCAAATTGTTTCTGGGAATCTGAGATAACTTTATGTGGCAAAATATATGCCGACAAGACAATATCTTGGGTTACCGCTGAATAGGAAGGAAAATTAAGGGTAATTAAACGTTAATTTAGTCGTAGTTACATTTTTACAAGGTTTGTTCCTGAAATCTACTTGGTATGATGCGAATACTTGCAATTATCGCCACCTCAACTCTTAATTGAGTCAAAGCATTCAATCATATGCAAAAATTAAGCAATAGCATGTCATCAAATTACCAATAATATCCGGGCTACTGCCACCCCCACTCATTTTGATTGCGGATTCAGATGTCCAACTCCAAATCCAAAATTAGCCCCAATAGGGTAAACAAAGGCGAGCTGCGTACAACTAACGACCCGCCGAGTGACAGATGATGAAAAGCTTGGGTACAAAACTAATGTCCAGTCAGACCACGTGCGTGTATTTTGCCTGGGCTCAGTGAATCTCTTCCTGTCAAATTGTACAAGTTTTAGAGTGGCTTTCACCAACTGTAGTTTTGAATATGAGTCCACGTCTAAACAGGGATAGAGAGAGCGGCGGGCTCCATAAGACAATTTATATTTGGAGGTGAAAAGTAAAAAGGGAATTATTAGCCAGAATTCAAATTGTCCCGCTCAAGGGGAAAGCCAACTTTTCCTCCACAATCTCAACGCGCAGCTAATACACCAACTTTGAATTTTTTTCTGTCTCAAGAAAATCCGTCCAATTTCCAAATCTTTGTCAAGTCAAAACTTCAAAAGCCGGCCGAAACCGAAATGGCACAAAATTCTAATGAGACAGGCTTAGGCTTAGGCGTAGCTATTAAGGTCAAATTGGTAGATGCAATTTCAAAACAATTTGTTGAGCTGTTGTCTATTCCTACCCCTTCTTCCGCTCGATTCATTGAGGAAGGTAAAAGTGGAAGTCGAAATGGAAATGTCATTCAGTTTGCAGTGGATTGGACTGCTACGGATGTGGTCAAGAAGGAAAAAGTTGGTTTTACAAAAATATATACGATTTTGAAGGATTCGCTTAATCAAACTGCTACAGCTGGGGCTGGGGCTCAATTTATTCTGAAAGATGTGATTGAATCTCCTCCGATTGTTATAAATGGGTTAGTAAGAAATTCTTGAAAAGACAAAGAAAATGTTCCTGAAATCTTATATTTTTTTATCCCCATGTTTTCAGGGATTTTACATGCACTTCGGTATCCGGTTCAAAGAAAGCAGTCGTCTCAAACAAGAAATCCGGTGAACCAAAGGAAGGGGAACTTCTCCAGATTTTTAATAAATACACTCTCCTCAAAACGTATGATTTGAAGGAATTGGATAAACATGGCGTGATTTATTCATCCCGTGAGACATTTTCGTTTTCATTTTGAGAAATTAAACCTAACTAACTAGTTTTATACGGTTGTATGAATCTTTTGCAGCATTATTTGGATCGACAATATGTTTCAGCCCGGATGAAACTAAATTAATGTATTTGGCTGAAGCCAAAGTCGAAAAGAGTGTGCCTTTCTTCACTACTTATGGAAAAAGCCCTGATTTAGATTGGGATGTTTCTGGCATGGATATCGATAAGGACAAGCCTAAAGTTAGAAAGGTTTGTGCAATGGAACGAGTGCAAAAATATTTGATTTGATTCCATGTTGTCTTGCATTGAATAAAAAACTATTTTCGCTTTAGGGAGAGGAGTTTGAATTTCGAGAATCCTGGGGAGAGAAAATGCAAGACGCAGTGAAAAGTGTCATTGTTGTGCTGGACATTGTTAACGACTTTTTCCATGTTACCGATTTATCCGGGAAGGAATTATTTCCGTGTGATTTGCAATGGGTCAATAATGACAACATCATTGGCGTTGGCTATACAAACACTCGAAAGCTCGGACTTGCTGTGTGTTCAAACCGCAAGTCCAGAATATTTTCGATGAAAACTGATGGGAGTAATTTTAGTGAGTTTTTTTTATTTGTGATTGCAAGATAGAAGTTTCATTTTCTATTTGGAATATTGGAATTAGATTACTTATCTAGTGGGGACAAGGCAGCTTTTTCACCTCGTGTACATCCAGATGGAACTTTTGTTATTTGGCAAGAAAGAATTGTGGATGGACCACATCAAAGANTGGCAAGAAAGAATTGTGGATGGACCACATCAAAGAGCTCGTGATATTGTGGGATTAGATTTAAGTCAGGTTGGTCGATTTAATTTAACTTAACTTAAAAATTGTGGTTTTGCTGTAACCTTTTTTTTTCTTCTAATTTTGGATTAGAATGGGAAGCCATACACTTTATACAAGTCCAATCCGTCCAACTTGATTCCCCTGTACGAAGATTTTCCTCAGAGATGCTGGAGTCCTGATATACACAAATTCAACGCCGTTACGCCAAGTGGAGTGGATATGGTTCATTTGTCATTCTCTATTAAGGAAGGTACTTCAGAAAGTCATATTATATATTCAGCAGATGTTTTAATGGTTTCCTTGCTTTATTGTAGAAAATGCTTTAATTGAACCAAAAGTTTTACGCGGAGGAATTGGAAGTCTACTCTGCGTTGGGGAAAATTTTATTCTGGGGTCTCAAAGTACACGGGACCAAGGTCCATCTTTAGTTCTGATTGACTTGTCCAATGACGACAAAACTTATCGTGTAACAGAAGGAGTTCCAATTATGCCGTTACCTTTAAAACGGCTCATAATTCAAGGAAGTGCATCTCCACCTTCCTTTTATTATGGCCCTTCTGGGGAGGACCATTCTATTCCTCTTGTAGTTTGTGTCCATGGAGGTATGTAGAAAATGCTTTAATTGAACCCAAAGTTTTACGCGGAGGAATTGGAAGTCTACTCTGCGTTGGGGAAAATTTTATTCTGGGGTCTCAGAGTACACGAGATCAAGGACCATCTTTAGTTTTGCTCGACTTGTCCAATGACAAAACTTATCGTGTAACAGAAGGAGTTCAAATTATGGCGTTACCTTTAAAACGGCTCATAATTAAAGGAAGTGCATCTCCACCTTCCTTTTATTATGGCCCTTCTGGGGAGGATCATTCTATTCCTCTTGTAGTTTGTGTCCATGGAGGTCCGCATTGCTCCTACGTTGACGCATTTAGTCCAGAGGTTGGCCTACTCTTACAAAGAGGTCGGTAATATATATAATTATGAGAATTAACGGTTGGGTTAATAATTTAATGTTTTAATTTTTTAGGATTTGGAGTTCTTCATGTTAACTATGCTGGCAGCACCGGAGGCGAAACGGATGTCACTGATACTTTATGCGGAAAAGTTGGAAAATTGGACTTGACTGACTCGCACAACATAAACTCAATCTCTACTGGACCAAGAGAAAACTTTGGATTCTAAAAATATTTTTGTTTTTGGTGGTTCACATGGTACGACTTGATAGCAACATTTAAAAAATTACAAGCGCAGGTATTTATTTTGTATCTTTTCTTTTAGGTGGATTCCTTGGGGCTCATCTTATGGCAGCTTATCCAGTTAGTTACAGCTCTAATTTTTATATACGGTATTGGGTGTTAACAATTTCTAATTATTTTTAGGACTTTTATAAAGCTTCCGTACTATTAAATCCGGTTACTGATTTTGCTGCAATGGTTGCCTCATCTGATATTCCAGATTGGTAAAGTCTTGAATGTGTAGAATTAGAGAATTACTTAGGATCAATTTTATGATTTTGTCAAATATCTCAGGTGCTACGCTGAGGCTGGTGCTGGTGAGGAATACACCCAAAATGCTTTTCTCCCGTATGTTCGGAACTTGGAAGATGCTAAGAAATTCATGGAATGTTCTCCAATCCATAATGCGGCCAAAGTGAAGGGTGCTACCCTTTTGCTGTTGGGTACTCAAGATTTGCGTGTGCCCATATCTCAAGGCCTTGCTTACTACAAAACATTAAAGTCTTTCAACAAAGAAACTGAGTGAGTGTTAAATATCAAGCAACCATACAATATTATAGTTTTTTTAATCTTTTCGGTTTTGTTTCGTCCTCCAGAGTTCGGGTCTACAATGACAATCACTCATTGTACAAAGTGCCTTGTCGGTTGGACGTAATGATTCATTCCGCTTTGTGGTTTTGCACTCGCCTCAAAAAATAGTTAATTCAGATATTTTGTTTATTATAAAGACTCACAGTTGTTTTTGTTGGTTCAGATGTGATGTAATCTGATTCTGATTAATTTGCATTATTAAAGCCGTAAGATGATAAGATACATGGGTTCAGTGAGTTCAGTTTATTGCGTGTTTTTTTTTGACATCATTGCTAAATTCCATTCACGTCTCTATGAATTTCTTGACTTTGTTGTGGATGATAAATATTTTTTAAAGAGTCTCGTTACATTTTTTTCAAAAGTTAAAAGTTAAAAAAACAACAACAAATTTGAGATTTTCTACATATTTTTTGTATTGCAAATTACATAAGCATTTGAATTCTGTAGCGGGAGAATTGTTATTGTGTTGATTGATAGTTTTTGGTTTTTGTAGGCAGTAAATCTAAACAGATTTATAGATTGGATTCTTGAGTGAGCTGCTTTTCCAATTTTCGTTACGATTAATTTTAGTTAAAGAAAATAGCATTGCGAATTTTAGAGTAGAAAAATGGACAACGATAATAAGATTGGAAAAGTTTTCGCAACACTCTTGGCAATTCCGTCCACATCGAAGGCCTATTTTACAGAAAATGAAAATGGAATCATTAATGTGAGTTGTGATTGGGGTGTTGATGATGTCCCCAGTGGGAAAAGACTAACATACAGACAAGTGTACACTTTATTCGGAGCCAAAAATGAGGAAAAATTCACTGTTGTTCATAAGACGGAACCGACTTTGACTAATCCGTAAGATGATTAGCGTATGTGTGTTTTTGCAGCTGGGTGGATCATTTTTATGAATTATTGTATCGTATGATTTTGTTTAGAGTTTTGACATGCACTTATCATCCTAATCCAAACTCCAAAGGCGAAGGCCTAACCTTGGCTGCAGACTTAACAGCTTCAGTTCTAAGAAATACGCCTTCGAACAGTGAGAAGACTATTGAGGACATATTGCATATTTTCTCCAAGGATAAACTGGAAAAGACTTTCCTGTTGAAAGATTTCAATCTTCATAAATATATTTATACAGACCCTTGTAAGAATATTCGCCAGATATGTTTGTATTACTTTTACGTTTTTAACATTTATTCCAGCATGGGGTTGTACAATGGCTTGGAGCCCGGATGGAAGAAAATTGATGTACATGGCCGAGAAGAAAACGGCAAATCCGTCCAGTCCATATCTTATTTATGGAAAGAAAGAAGGTAGCATTACACTGGATTCTTCTAGCAGTGCTAGCGAACTTTCTAATGCTAATACCAATGGACCTCAGGTTAGTCAAAACTCCCGTAATTATAAGTTTTGATGCAATCTCTACCATTGGTATAACAGGGCGCTGATGAGTATAAATTCCGCCAGTCTTGGGGAGAACAACTCACCGATGCATTCCAGAGTGTCGTCGTTGTTTTAGATATTCAGAGTGAAGAATTCAAAGTCTTGGAACTGCCAGAGGAAATATTTCCTTGTGATTTG
>WJEZ01003544.1:0-10624 GCA_009869925.1 Thalassaphorura encarpata
CTAACCCCACATCCAAAACCCCATGAAGTAACTCCAATCTGTGTAAATCTCTCATTTTCAAATGTAATCAGTGGGCCACCTGAATCACCCTATAAAACAAGTGCATAAAATTAATATAAAAATGAAATTATGGAGTATTTAATTTGACTTACGGAGCAAGTATCTCTTCCTCCTTCAGAATATCCAGCACACATCATATTATCCGTGACTTGTGGTGGTTCTGGAATCCTAGAACTGTGATAATCATTGCATGCCTCATTCGTCATTACTTTGAGCAAAACTTCCAGCAGTGTAGGTGATTTATCTCCATTCTCATACAAAGTTCCCCAACCAGCTCCAATCACATCGTAATTTGCATAAGAATTCCCAGCTGCTTTTGGCAAACATATTGGAGTGAATGTGAATTTTGTGATATCTACGGGTTGGTCTAGGGCAAGGAGAGCCATGTCTCCATAAAACGTTGATTCCAAATAATACTGATATGGAATCATTTCAAGGATCCCACGCTTCACCGTTGCACCAAACGTTTCATTGTTGGTAAAATAATCATGTTCGTTCAGAATAACTTCAAAATCATCTAATTCTTCTCTGCAATGTAATTAAGAAATGTCAGATCCTTCACCATGTCCCCCTGGGGTAAAAATATTACGAGTATACGTTTACCCTTCTAAACAATGAGCAGCAGTAAGGACGTAGCGATCATTGATGAGAGAAGCACCACAGAAAGGTAAAAGTTTTTCTTTATGGACAAGTCCAGCCATCCAGGGATATTGACTGACCTCAGTTTCACGACCTCCAAGAACTCTTGAATTCTTCGTCGAATTTGTCAGGTTGCCAGTTGCATTAGCATTACCATTGGCATGAACGTTGCTTAGCCCACATTCTAAAAATTACGCAGAATTAGATTCCAGTTCAGTCTCAGTACGATAAATTTAATTCAAGAATACTCACTGCAATCTTGAAGCATCCTTGGATGAAGTAATTTTTTCCTGTGCCTTTGAGCCTGTGTTAATGGCTTCCCAGTTTCGGAGGTTCCAGTAGAAGCTGGTTGCACTTCAACGGCTAGACTTGTTTTATTTTCAGAATTGATGAAACGAGTGGCAGTAAAATTGGCTAGAATTTAAAAAATCCAGAAAGATTAATAAAATATTGAGAAATTCGTTTGGAAATCATTACCTTCATATGGAACACATCTGACAAGACATTCAAACATTGGACGTTCAAACGAACTAGCATATCGGTACGTAATGTCCAAAACACCTCCAGCAGCAGTATATTGTTTTTTAGGGTTTGGTTGTGCAAAACCGTCACAAAAACTACAAAAAAATAAGTCCTAATTGAAAACTACACTAAAATTTAAAAGACTCCGACTTAACTGAAAAGAAAAAGTTTCATCGTCTGTAATTTGCAAATAATTTGCACGGCAATCTGCTCNATTGAAAACTACACTAAAATTTAAAAGACTCCGACTTAACTGAAAAGAAAAAGTTTCATCGTCTGTAATTTGCAAATAATTTGCACGGCAATCTGCTCTCTTTTTCTTTGGGAAGAATTTTGGACATTCGACAGCTGGGGTGCAAAAATGATTTCCCTGTGAATAGGAAATCGATAATTTTTTGTAATTGCAAATTAATTTGATTTTTACTTACGACAAACCCCCATATGCATCTTTGCCCTTTTCCATCCTTTCTTTCTTTTTCCTTTGCAGCAAACATTTTGTCATTGATGATGAATCCTTCCTTGGGATTTAGAAAATGGATTCCACAGTCCTTGGCTTTATGATATTGGTAATCTCCAATTTGGTCCCTTGTCTCATCCTCATTTGGCTCATTGAATACAATTGTAGATTTATTTATCCTCGGGTTTCCAACAATGATAGAAATGATCGGTGGGACTGGGTACATGAATGGGTTGTTTGGGTTGAAACCCTTGAGTTTAAAATAAAATTAGTTAACCAAATTATAAAAAAGGTGTAGTATTTTATAGATTCCCAGAATTTCTGGTTTTTCCTTATGAAAATTAATTATATGCTTAACACTTTATACATGCAAGAAATAGTAAAAATCAAATAATTCTGTTTTTACCTGATGCGTAGCAAACCCATTTCCAGTCAAAATTGTCAAAATCAAGGAGATTTTTACAAACGACATGTTCCAAGCTGCCGCTGTTAAGCGCAATGCAATAAAAGGAATTAATTTGCCCATTGACCGATAAAACAAAAAATTATTTTTTCCAGGTGCAATTATCACAAAAACATGTTCATCAGAAACGGGATATTTTTCGATTCAGTCCAAGGGAAACGAAAAATAAATATTCAATCACAACTGTTGGGCTGGGATCGATAAAAATAATTAAGCACTGCATTTCCATTAATTATGATTTACACCAAATTCATTAACTATTTTTTGCATTGCACCAATGGTTAGCTAAGGGTAAATGAACTCATGCTAAAATAAGCATTATACCTTTGAGCGTTCAAACTGCAATACAAGCAGTTTACATTTTATTCGTTGCGCATAACTTATCAATCAAACAATTTTTTATCTGTATATTTTATTATTAACCTAGCTTAGCACCCAAAATTCATGGCTGAATTTTGAAAAAAGCTGAATTAATACAGCCATTGTCAAAGCAAAACACCAGGATTAAAGAAAATGCAACTCAAAATGGAAAAACCTACAATTATTAAAGTCTAAAAGAAACAAAGCATAAGGCTGAAGAAGAACTAAACAAAAGAAAACTGAAAATTCAAATTACGCTAGAAAGGCAAAAGATCAAAGGTCAAATCAAAAGATTGAGGTAATTTTCAGGTCGGGTCCGGTCTAGTCCATTGCCATAAATCGTGGGATGAACTCACATAATCGAACAAGATTCAGCCCCTGGAACTTTCTTCCAACCTGCTAAGCCTGCTCCTTCCAAATCTTGGCCATAATGGTCTTCCACTGAAAAATATGATATAAAAATAGAAGAATGAATAATACAATTAATAAGCTCAGAAATAATTCTGTGATCAAACTTACAACGCCGTCTTGATTTCTTGATTTCTGACTGTTTGATTCCACTGCTGTAAAAAGAATAGATTGTTGGTTAAGTTGATACACAAGGGACAGCAATGAAAACAAAAATTGTAATTCGTTTCACTTACTCATGGAGCAAGCAGACTTCCTTCACTAGGAATTGCTGTTGCTGTCGTAATTTTAAAATTTCTTGACCATTTGAAACTTGTATGTTTAAAATTTCCTTTGAGTTTTCCCTTTCCAAGTGTGAGATTTTCTGAAAGCTCGTCGCTCTAATAGAAATGAGAAACAAAAAGCCATTAGATCAGATCAAAATTGGATGATATTGGAAATTACTATGCAAATTTAAGTCAAAACAAAGCCAAGCTTACTCTAATTCGGCATATTTCCGTTCAGTAGCAATTAATTTGGTCTTAGTCTCTCTGAGATCAGTCTTGAGTTCTTCGATTTCATCAAAGCCTAAAAAATTAAAGAAAAAAGTGTAAATCAGACTGAATTCGGTGTAATTTTT
Source organism: Thalassaphorura encarpata (assembly GCA_009869925.1). NCBI lineage: Eukaryota > Metazoa > Arthropoda > Collembola > Poduromorpha > Onychiuridae > Thalassaphorura > Thalassaphorura encarpata. The sequence continues at coordinate 3,529 of WJEZ01003544.1, forward strand.
ATTGCGTCCATGTATTTAGTTACTTGGAATTGGTTCAGTCGATAGAAACACTTGGGTTAAACCCTTGGGCCCAGTCGTGCATGTACGACGGCAAGTAGGACAGCGCTTTGTTCTCCTAATATTAAGAAAAACATTATACATTTTCTGACTAATTATTTGATTAATTAATTTACTCACCCTCCTTCCGTAATGAACCATTGCAAGATGCAAACATGGTGAAACAAATGTCCACATTGAGTTACGACAACATTGGAACGGTTCCGATAAATTGGCGGTGGTGGCTGTTGCTGTTGTTGTTCTGGACCATCAGGATTGGCCATTGCCTCTGCATGTGTCCGTTTACCACGAGCTTTTCTGCCTCTGGTCACCGGAGGCGGAAGAATATCCGCATCATTCGTCATCCCTTGACCCGCTGCTTCACACAAGGATTCATGGCAAATAGCACAAATACATTGGGAAGAGGACATGACACTGATTAATTAAATTAATTGTCACTGATTAAATAATGACTGATGGAAGGAGGACGGAACGGAGGACAAATGAAATGAGAAGGAAAAGAAAAAACAAAGGCGACCAGGACCAAAAGAGCAAGAGCAGACGAGGAGCCAAGTTTTTGCTGAGCTGTGTTTTTTAGCCGACTCGTCTCGCGCCGTACAAACTCAAAATCAAGGCAAAGCAAAGCTTGAAAAATCTCAAGTTCACATCACAACAATGCAGCAAATGCAAAACCCAATGGAATTGTTAACATTTTGTAAACTAAATTACAAGATAGACATAATGCAATTCATCGGGGACTGCCTAAGAAATAACTAATAAGAATAGAATGTAATATTTTGTTACTGTTTGTAAGTCTCTTAAAAAAGTTTACTCAGTTAAATATGAGGAAGATTTCTAATTGTCAAAAGAAAAATTGTATAGAGCTGAAGAAGATCAAAGCTATTGATCGAAAGCTCGTTTTTTAATAAATGTTATTGAAAAAATGTCCTCGCAAGCCGAAAGTTCTAATTTACTAATAGAATGTAAAATATCTCAACTATTCGCTCAAGTCGTCTGAAAAACTAAATTACAAGATAGACATACGTAATGCAATTCATCGGGGACTGCCTAAGAAATAACTAATAAGAATAGAATGTAAAATATCTCAACTATTCGCTCAAGTCGTCTGAACTCCGAACGAAGTTGTATTACACACAAATTACAATGAATGAAGGCTGCTATATGCCAAATATTATTGGTGATAATTTTTTTTATTACAACAATTATCTGAAATATTATTCAAAAAATTATTCGCCAGAGTTGAAGGCTCAAGTCAAGTTAGCCAAAGTCAAGTCAATTATTTCATTCATGGATTTTAATAAATGTTATTGAAAAAATGTCCTCGCAAGCCGAAAGTTCTAATTTACTAATAGAATGTAAAATATCTTAACTATTCATTCAAGTCGTCTGAAATCTGAACGAAGTTGTATTACACACAAATTACAATGAATGAAGGCTGCTATATGCCAAATATTACTGGTGATTATTTTTTTATTACCACAATTATCTGAAATATTATTCAAAAAATTATTCGCCAGAGTTGAAGGCTCAAGTCAAGTTAGCGAAAGTCAAGTCAATTATTTCATTCATGGTTTAATTCAATTTTATTTCAATTGATCTGATCTAAATTAAAGTTATCATGATTATTATTAAGGACAATTTTTGAATAAATGTATAACTTTTAGAACCATGAGCTTCTGATAATGGAATTACAATGCAAAATTCTGGGTACTTTAGCAGAGATAAGTTAGGCAAATCCAAACATTGGGTCAACACTCAACCGGTTTTTACAACAGGTAGAAAGGCAGGTATACAAAATTGAAGGATATTTTACTGCCGATTTTTCAAGTGGTGATTATGATTGTTGTTCGAAAAATGAAAAGACATTAACCTTGAGAATAGAACAAAACAAGCCAGCATTTATTCATGTAAAGTAGACTTATTAACAGGAATATTTAATTCACGAGTTTTATAAATAATCATCTGAGTTCTGATTGTGGCATTTTTTACTATTATAAAAATGAGACTTCAACAATAACAATTTTACAAATAAGTCAAAGTCAAACGCTAGGGGCAAAAAGAAATTAGTAGTAACCCACGAGTTAAAGGTATTAACGTAGTTGAGTTTAGTCTTATTACAAAAGCAACTCAGCATATGATGAAATTCTTAGCACAATGTTAACCTAAATTAGTTACACTATTTTTATGTATATTTAAAAATTGAAATCTTTACCCCAAATTCCCTCTAGCCCTTTCAATAACAGCCATATGTGCCTGCACTAAAATAAAATCCTCAGCCTTACCACCTTTGTCTGGATGATGTTTTAAACATAATTTTCTAAATGCTAACTTGACTTCTTCATTACTTGCTGTCATTGGGACTCCAAAAAATTTGTATGCATTTTCCAAAGCTTCTTCTTGTGGAATGTTGAGGAATTCTGCCATTTTTTCATTGAGCATATCAGCCAATTTCCCAGCCATTCTGCTTCCAATTGCACTTCCAATTAGACTTGTCCCCATTCCTCGTGTTCCTCCTCCTCCAGCAATTGCTCCCAGAACAGCACCACCCACGCATCCAGCGACCCTTGCTGTCACTGGCACTGATCTGGATGATGTTTTAAACATAATTTTCTAAATGCTAATTTGACTTCTTCATTGCTTGCTGTCATTGGGACTCCGAAATATTTGTATGCATTTTCCAAAGCTTCTTCTTGTGGAATGTTGAGGAATTCTGCCATTTTTTCATTGAGCATATCAGCCAACCTCCCAGCCATTCTGCTTCCAATTGCACTTCCAATTAGGCTTGTCCCCATTCCTCGTGTTCCTCCTCCTCCAGCAATTGCTCCCAGAACAGCACCACCCACGCATCCAGCGACCCTTGCTGTCACTGGCACTGTGTCATTGACAATGTTCAAGGCACAACGTTTTCCAGTAATTTCTCCATCCTTCCACCGACGAAAATTATCGTAATGTAAAGGAATTTCTGCAATACTCGTTGCAATATTTTTAACATGTGTTTTAACTTCATTCAATGCTTTAGAAGCCGAAGCACTAGGCCCAAGTTCAGATGACCGTCTTTCTTGTAGTTCTCGATTCGAAATTAAATTCAAAATTTCCACAAGGATTTCACTTTGCCGAGATTCAGGGATAAATGGCCAACAATCGGCTAAAGGTTTAAAGCATGTGATTTTACTCAAATCAAAATCTTCTGCACCTCCACAGCACTCGAATCCATCTTCATCTTCTACTGACTGACCACCATTGTTGTCGTTGACCCCAATGACCTGGTCATAAACGAGATTCAAAGTTTGACGAAATGCAGCGTCATTTTCTTCATGTTTTGTTTCAGCAATGTAATTTTCAATGTACGTGTTAAAATCAAAGTCAAGTATCGAGGATGACTCAGGGCCAAGAATTTTCCATACGTCTAAACTTGCACTGTCTAAATAATATAAAATTCGAAGAAAATTCTCAATTTGGTCTGATTTATCTTTGTAGTGGGATAATAATTTAAGGTAAAGTTGGATTTTGTAACCAGGAAGAGGTAACTGTGGAGTTGATGAAGCCATTTTCAATATTTTTTGTGTAATTAAATCTTGTGATTCAAGTGTCAATGTCAATGTCAAATAATTTTTACACTGCGTAACTGCGCGTATTTGGTTTTGCTTTCACTTTCTCCGTCTGACTCTGAGTCAGTTTGAATTGACAGGAATGAGTTTCGCGTGCTAAAACATGTGGATCAATAAATTCTGCTCCAATAGCACTATAGCATAGCTGGTCACAGTCAAGTGCATATTCAGTGCAAAAACTTCAATGCAAGGCTAGAGTCTGACCTGCCTGAACGATCTAATGTTACTAAAAGTGTTACGAAATGAATCATTATTAATGTATGCTTGAAGTAATGTATTACTTCAAAATTTTATCACATATTTCTATCTCTAGTCTATTTCTACGAATTAGATTAGAATTTTAGAATTATGTAAATAATCCGGAAGGCACAATATTATGACAGATTTTATTTTCGACCTCGGACCTGGGTGATTGAATCTCTGACGTAATGTAATATTTCTTAACTGGCCTGAACTTCCGTAATCATAATTCTGAGCTAGCGTAGTGGAATGCATTCAATATTTCGAAATATCTAGTAGCATTTCATCACTTCTGACCCGTTTTCCGCTTCTTGTAGAGATAATACTAAATTATGCAGTATTGAAGTATTTAATTCTGATTTCATTGGCCTATGTTTTCTTCCGACTTGTAATTTAGGTTAGAATTTATCTGATGGATATGGATAGTAAGATACTTTAAATTTCTGCAATCATTTTGACCTCAATAAATATGAGCAACGTTTTTCGAGTTCCGAGCAGTAAGAAGGTCAAGGATTTTACGGAACGGAGCTCTGGGTGAATAGATTTAGCCATGGCTTTGTTCTCATTTTCTGGACTGTTGAACAACTGGCTCTTGGGAGTTTCGGGGTTCATGGTAAGTGAATATATTATTATTAAATTACACACCGAATCTGAGCCGACACAGTTGAAGATTCTTTAAATAATAAATATGACACCAGCGGTAGCAATACTCTGGCTTCATATTGTGAATTTTGACTTAAGTATTGTCCTAAAGTTAAATGCGGCATAGTTGTAACAGCGTAAATTCATTAGATTTTTAAGTAAGTATACAATTTCCGGACCGAGTCACAAGGACAGAGTTAGCTTGATTGGTGAATACTAAGTAATCCAATTAATTACATCACCTGAGGCCTGAGACCCGGCTGACGTAAATTGAACTGATGTCATATGCATTATAAATAGAATGGTAGCCCCGATTCTTGTAGTAATTATGGAGCTTCGAACTACATAAAGTGTAAATTATGACATTAGGGTCGTTTCCAATTGCCCGAAATCGAAAACCGAGAAGTGAGGCCGTAAATACCGAGAGTGAAATATTAAATACTTCAGACCAATTTGTACACCAATGCATTGGGCAATTGGGCTGGGCACACACCTGCCTAGTGCTTAGAATGCACTGCTACACTTATATTTTATTCAACTTGTTTAGTTGACCTCAAACTTGGTAAACATGACCTTCAGCTCATTGCCTGAGTTGTGGTTGAACTCAGGCTAAGCTTGGATAGGTTACGTAAATATTTTTAAAGGCAATTATACAATTAACACAGTTACCAGTATCAGTTTATGAAAACATTTAGAGGTTTATAGTTGACTAATAAATACATTCGCAATTCTTAGCTCAAATTTTAGTTCGTCAGTTTCAGCCGAGAAGGACTGAGAACATTTCGGACCCTTTGAAAAAATTAGAATCCAAATTTACTTAAAAAAACAGTAAGGCAGAGACAAGTTCATTAAAATTATTGTGTTGTATATTCCAGCACCGCACGCAAACAGAATCTATGCATGACTCAAGGATGAACAATAAACTAACACCTTGGATATCAAACCATCACCATCACCCTGAGCGTTTACGCCTAGTGCAAAGAAATATGAGTTTTGCGATAAAAGTTGGCAAATGGATGTTTTGCATTCCATTTGACTACAGCCCAGAGACAGGGAGCTTTATGACAAAGGCATCACTTTGGTATAGGTTGGCCCATCTTGTGTCCATCTGCATTTCAGTCTTTGCTTCAGTTTCCCAATTCTTGGCAATCGTATTCGATATTTCCACTGCAAACTTTAATCTGCACGGGCGAATTGACCCATTTCGGCTTCTGATATCATTTGCATTAATAATGGACACTGCGTTCCAAGTAAATACGAAATGGAAAGCAAATGAAATTGTCGAAAGCTGGAATACAGTCCTAATATACGCTCAGCTAAAGTTGAAACTACCAATTTTAGAGAAATTAGACAAAATGTGTAATTTGGTAATGGGAGCGTTATTTCTGTCTCTGTTTATGGCTCCACTCTTTGTCACTTTAATATTTACATTGGAATGTCCGTATCATGTATTGAGCAATGTACTACCAATTTGTAGTCAAGCAAACAATGGTACTCACTCGTCAGTAGGGATGTGGGCATTTTACGCAGTCCTTCAAATTTACATATTCTATGCTTTATTTTTAAATGTATTCATAAGTGGATCTCTTGTATTGCTCAATGCTCATGTTGGCAAACGACAACTTGAAGGTCTCAGGTACTATAGGTATTGGTATAAGGCCTTGCTTTAAAAACCGTCTATATATCGATATATTACTACAGGTTGCAGATGGATGACGTTACTTGCCTTGGTCAAAACAAAGAAGAAGATTATGGTTGGAATATTAATTACAGAAGCCTAAACATGATAACAGCCAGATTCTACAACGCCATTGGAGAATTTGTGTTTCCTTTGTACGTTTTATTTTCCATCTTGGCTCTCGTCGCATCGAATTATTTGATTATGGATCAGCGAGCCGACTTTGGTGTGAGATGCTTTGCAGGGATCATATTCATCATTGTGTTTGGCTATATGGTTATAGTATTTCAGATATTTACCTGCTTTCCAAGCTTATCTTCAGAATTGCTAGAATCTGAGAAAAAGATGTGCTCGGTAGGAAAGGGCGATTATTTGTACAAATGGCTGAAAAGTTGTCAAACGGTAAAAGTAGAAATAGGTGGATTCTTCTTTCTATCTGAAAGTTTCATGCCTGAACTATTTGATATTGTAATTAATTATACGATCACTGCGATTATCGAGGGACGATGAGACAGATCCTGCTAAGCTAAATATTTTGGTCTGTTAACCTGCTGTGACTGGAAGGAACAACAATTTATGTTCAATCGTAAACAAAATTAAATCTTAAGTAGTAATGTAACTTTAACTATGTTTCATTAAAATATCATGTCATGAACCTTTTCGGATAGAAATAGAAATTCTTCCACATATATTTGTAAACGATTTGAAAATTACTAAGGACACAATTAGTATCCAATTTATAGTACTCGCCAGCCCTCCTTCGAAAATTGGTGAACTTGAACTTAGAAATGACCATTCTAAATCCCAATATTCTAAATTCAATAAATGTTTAACTTTCTGCTACGCGTGTATCAGCGAAGGCTATAGTGGA
>WJEZ01003545.1:0-10623 GCA_009869925.1 Thalassaphorura encarpata
TTGAGTTTTGCTAAATTCCACATTTTCTCCACTAGGATTTTACATGCAATCCCTAGGGTCTTCCTTAGTTTTGAGTGACACTAATATGATAATTTTATTTATTTCAGAGGTGGGATAAAATTCTCCGAGCTGTCAGAGGACCAAGGTTAGCATTCCATCAAATTCATATTTCAGTATCTTTGTATTTTATTTGGAATTCTCAGTGGATCCGAAAGAGTCAGTCAATATTGCTTGAGAGAATTGAATGATTGAGCCTGTAAAGCAAAGCCATGCAATTTTCTTCTTTTATTTTTTTTATTTTGGCATTTAACGTCATTCCTATAAATTTTGCCATCAGTTTTTTTACAACGACATAAAGTTTGATCCGATTTGGACCATATGACATTTTCCTTTCAATTTTGTTTGTTGTAACTTTTTTATTATTGGTTTAACTTTGATTTTACGACCCGACGTTGGAATCTGAGTGAATGTGTATGAGCGATGATAGCACGTGAATTCGGAAGGCTTTTGTGTGTTTAGTTACGATTGCCAACTCAAGGTTAGAGTTAAGACAAGAAAAATATGATGGGTAATGTGACTACTATTACGTACATACGGTACGGTACGGGCAATTGGGGTTTTCAACGAACGGTGAATTTGATGGGCACTTTAGTTGAGACTGAAACTCCGAATCCAAGGGTCCCGTAATTTTCCACTTTAGGATTTATTATTCCCGATTTCACATCTTTTTTGGAATAATGTCATCTTCACGTCAGGCCACGTCATGTGGACAAGGAATGATTTTTAGGCATTAGCCTCGCTCTCGTTGTACGTACGTACGATTTACATGCATTTGCCATTTACTTGTTAAATTGAAGTTTTGCCATTCTCAAATTTATTTGTTGGAAGGATATGCATGAAATTCATTCATTTAGCCCTGAACTCGGGCAATTCAGTTTTTTCTGGATGCCGATGCCATGGCATAAGGCGGGAGCATCATGAGGATTTTTATTACTGCGTTGGCGTTGAGCCAATTACATTAATAGAATTCTCAACACCATGACTTGAACCTGTAGTGCTAAAAGCCAGACATAAAGAAGATTGGGTTATTAAGGAAAGAATTTAATTTAATATTATTTAGGGCAGAAACAAAAGGCAAAAGATATGAGAGCATATTTTATAAATGGAAGCATTCACCCTTGGCTTGCCTTTTATTTGAATTTTTCAAATAATCAAGGAACTGACGAGAAAATGAGGGCAATTTTCACTTGCATTGATTTTTTATTAGTCGCATGAACAGGCCAGGCCAGGGCAAGCAAAGTACCTGGTGTAATTTTAAGTTCTATTATTTAAAGTGGTTCAATCTAGAGACTAGAACTACTACTATATGCGCCCACCCATTATGCAAATGAAGGCAGAAGTTTTATTAGGGAAAGGGTTGCGTTGTTAAATTGGATTTAGAAATTAGAGAGGAACGGATTGACGCCATCAGATTGGCACTGTGTGAATCTGAATGGAGTCTCAATGTCTAGGAAGAAAGACTTTGGTGACAAAAGTTTATCCTATCAAAGAAAAACTCTTGCCTGCCTGCCTACGCTCTAGAGCTAGAAATGGATTTGGATTCTGTGCTAAATTCAATGCACGGCACGGATTCCACAAAATATACGTGGGAAGGTTGACAAGGGGAAAATAAGAAGAAGCTAGTAGCTAGCAGAATACTTACGAATAGATTATCAGAGAGGACCACAAATAAACAATACAAATCGCATGCATTTGGTAATTTATCAAGTCAAGCCAGGGTAATGGCAATGCATGCATATGGATGAGTCGATCCGATCCATCCACACCCACTACACCAGATTTCCTTCCTTTCTTTCTTTCTTAGTAATCGAAGTGATTGATAGAGAATTATTAGACTCTTTCTTTAAGAAATCCATTATGAAATAATATACAAATTGACTACCTCAAGAAAATACAAGATTAAATAGAATCCCATCGCATGAACAAAAGAGAAGTGAAACAGGCTTGCTTGCTTGCCTGCCTCAACGAACGAATTCAGTTCTTACTAGTACCGGCGTCACTGTCAATCAAATTTTACACGGTCGGCTTAATCCGGGTATCCAAAAGACCCGGGTAAGCCAGCCAGGCGGCATGCCGGTATTTGTATTAGTAGATGACGGACAGACTGGTCAAGTCATAAGTCATATCATGACACACGAGCTGAAGTGATTCTTCATTTATATTTCATTTCCACATATATTGGGTTAAAATTGCATGGTTGGTCGATCAGTCCGAGTCGGACGGACGTGAGAGCCAACGGTGCAAATCTAATGCATAATTTGATAAAAGGATGAGTCAAAACCAAAAGGAACGAACGCCGAAAGGGTAAAAACGTGGAAAGAAATATTGATTATTTTGTCTACTGCTCAAATATTACAAGGCCAAGGAAATGACCGGGTTGACTATGTGTACTCAGTGTTCGTAGTGCTCAACACATTTTCCAATGGAGCACCAGTTTAGCGTATTAAATTGCAAACTGTGTTATGGCAAAATGTATTGGTTAGGCCTGTGGCTATGGCTATGCATGGCATGGCTTTTGCCAGTCTAGTCATAACTCAGAAAGTACAGGTATTGATCAAAGTTTGATTTGGATTTGTATCGTAAGATTAGATCGGGTTACATTAAAATCAACGCCGGATGTGGGCCCGGCACATCCTGTTGAACCACTTTTTATTTTCTTCATGTCTACTAAAACTAAAAACTTTGCAAAGTTCATACATGCATGTAAATTGTATGCAAATTTTATCAACTAAAGGAAAATATGAGGGAATCATTTTGCACATTTCGATAACATACAATGCAAGGCTCATTTGATTTTGTATAATGACATTGATTCTCCTACCAAATGGCACTTGAGTGTTAATTCACAATCCGTATCCAGCCTAGTGTGTAACCACAAAATTCGGGTCTAATCATACCTCCAGTGCAATGTGATTAGATATCGGTTAGGCTAGTCATGCTTTCCATTCATTCCTATTGTCGGTTTTTAGTTCACGTTTATTTGACTTGGTCGATAGGGTCATCCGAATATATATTTCACGAGTTAAGGAAACTTTAGCTGTGGAAGATTTTAAATAACTGATCTGCTTTTTTACAAAATAAGAACATGCCGAACTAATTAGAGCATGCAAATCAAAGTAGGGAAATGGACTAGGAAGCAAATTTAGGGTTAGACATGGACTTTTGGGAAATGCATATATTAACATTTCATTTTATGACAAAAGCAAGCAAAAGAATGCACTGAAAGTCCATGGCCTGAGTGACTAGTGACTGAGTTCATTGTTCTAGGAAAGTAGAGCGGAGGCAATTATAGAACAGGAGACAGTTCTGTCGAATTTTGAGCTAGTATTCTTATTTCTTGGCCTGATTTTTGACTTGGAGCTATAATTTAGTTTGAGTGGCATCGGATTTACGAGCATTCTGTGCCTGGCCAGGCCATATATGCACATGAATAGGTTAGGGTTATTATCCTGACTTTCTAGAAGGTACAGGATAGGCTCACGTGGATTTGAATTAATAATGAGGATGACATGTAAAGTGTAATTAGTTCACCTGACCTGCAGGCAGGCCCAGTTCCATGTTTCAACCCAGTCGTTCTGTTCTGTTAGGTTTCAAAAAATACAACGAGACTTTTAGACTTTGGACCTGGCTAGACTTCTTGGTTGAGGTTCCTTTGCAAAAATCCAACATTGTCTGGTTTTTGCAGACGCATCATGCGTGCCAAGATGCCAAGGAAATGGCAAACCTAGCCTTGTCTTGTGTACCTTGCTGCTGCAAATTATTTTTGGACTTGAGACATTGCACTGACTTTGTGTGTAGGGAATATCAATGCAATTTGCAATCCTTAGTTCCAAACTTCCAAAATTTGCACATACTATAGTAAAAAAGCTAGGCAGATAGATAGGGATAGGAAATGTTAGAGATTAATTACTTTCTGTGGATTTATTTTGAAAAGTATTAACAGTGGTCGAATTAGAGGACAGAAGACCATAATCTCATAAGCCGGTAGATTAAACAGGCAGACAGGCAATCAAATCAAGGGAAGCCAAGCCGAAATGATATTGTGTTCATATCATAATATGAACAATTTAATATCATCCACGCAGCTAGGACTTGGACTAATAATATTATTGATTTACGGGACAAGGAATTACTTGTTAAGGGGTTTAGGGTTCTTCTGCCTATTCCACTATATAGATATACATACTCGTTAGTTATTTTTCTCCTTTTACTGCGGAAAAATTTGTTGGACTTGCTCAAATAACAATCCCAATTTTCTTTCTGTTGTCAACAACTTTTGGGACTTGTGACGGAGAATCACAAATGATTCTGAGGATAATGGTTGATATAATAATGTCTTATCCTAACAGCGGAAATTTGAGAGGATCAGTTGTCCGAAACTAAAGTGGAGAATTCAGGACGAACGTAGATTTTTCTGGATAAAACCGGACAGCAAAACAATGATACTAATTACAGTTTAGGATTTCCGGGTAGATTTCCAGGGACTTTAATTTCAGGGACTACGTGTAGGTTTAAAAATTTTCACGCGTTGTCAATTTTTGTAAGTTCTTGTTGAACAATGGATGTGATTGATGTGATTAAAATGTTAATTAGTCTTAACTGCTGCTGAATGTTAACGTCAGTTGGAATTTGTAGTACTTTGTGTGTGTTAGTTGAAAGCAGGGCAAATGTATCATGTTCTTGTATTTATAGGCAAATAATTTAACTTTTCCAAAAATGTTAGCGAAATGCCATGTTTGTTAAAATTAAAGCGTTCCAGTTCCAAGAGGAACTTCTGAGGACGATGATGCAAATTGAATCTGTGTTCTTCGCTCTGGCTGAGACCGTGAACCAGGACGTCCTCATTATTTGTGACCGGGGAGCAATGGATGCATCAGCTTGTAAGAACTTCATCTTCAAGCCCGACCCATTATTTTCAAAAAAATATACTATAAAGAAAAAAAACGAACTATTTTCAACAACGTGGTAAATTTAAATTCTCCTGTACTTGATGAAAAAGTGATGAAAATATTTGCAACAACTTTCAACCCTTCTTCTTCTTGTTGTTGATATAAAGAAAAAGATTTGATTCTAAATGAACAAAAATTCACCTATTCACCCCTTGTGGGTGCAATGATATCGAACAAAATCCATGGGTTTCCCCTTGTGCTCTAGTTATCCCCAGAGACAAGTGGGAAGAAATTCTTCGCCGAAATCGGTGGAACGAAGTGGACATCCGAGACACACGTTATAATCAAATCATCCACATGGTGTCCGCAGCCAACGGTGCTGAACCATTCTACACTATTGAGGTAATTTAAATTTAGTCACAACATTGTACAATTTTTAATTTTCTAATTATATAAAATAATTTAAAAATCTATATTTTCTGATAGGATCATGCTTGTCGTAGTGAAGGGTTAGAGTTGGCTCGTGAACTTGATCTCAAGGCTGCTAATGCTTGGATCGGACATCCATATTTTGATGTTGTGGATAATACCACCGATTTTGAAATGAAAGTTTGCCGTTTGATTCAGGTAAGCATCACCACCCTCAGGGGAAGACAATACATATTTGAAAAATATAGTTTTTTCAGTATTTTTCATATTTCCCTTGATTTGTAAGGTTATGGTTGGCTCATACATCATATGACTTTTCTTACTTTTTCACTGATATAACATTTTTTTTGGTTAATTTTCAGAGCGTGTGTCAAAAACTTGGAATTGATGCTCGAGATCGTCTTAAAACAAATTCTCGCAAAGTGAAGTTCCTTCTCAAAGGTCCACTTCCGGCTGATGACAAATTTCCCCATGGATTTCGTGACTTTTCTGTCGTCCACGACTATTTGCAAACGAGTGCACCCAAGATGCAAGCCCGTCTTCGCAAACGTGGACAAAAAGTATAAACCCATTTTTACATTTTTTTAAGAAAAAAATATCCGTCCAACTAAAATTCCAATAATTAATTATGTTATTAATTGCACTACTACTACTACTACAATAATATTAAATGATTATTGATAATTGCGCATCCAAATCTTATCTTTTTCAGTGATTGATTGGTTTGGGGTCTCAGAATGTTTTAAACTAAAACATTGCTCAGAATTTTGGGAAAGGTTATGGTTTGGAGCATTTGTCCGATATGAGTTATTAAGTTTTTAATTGTTGGGCCTGGACACAAGTATTAACTTTAATTGCGGGCATCTAACTCATAATGCTTTCATTTTCTAATTTAATTAATAAAATTGAGTGTCGCTTTAATAAGGGGCAGATAAATTCTGAGCTTTCTAATCATTGGTTTTTTTCTTAATTACTCTTAAAATCAGGGATGTTGGAGCTACGCTTACACTGTAAGGAGGCCTGAGCTTCAGGGTCAAGTCGTTGAAGTTAAAACTGCTCTGACCCAAAAGGGATTACACAAACATGTTGGCTCAGAGGGATCATAATCACGTCACTGTTTACAAGACTCGTCGCTGCTTTTTGTTGAATGACCAATACTTCCAACTGGATATTTACAAGGATCCTTGCCATCCAAGGTAAATTCACGGAAATTAATTAATAGGGTGCAGGTCTAATTAACTTTTTACCATGTTTCATCAGATGCAAGGGATTGATTCTTTTGGAAACGTACAGCACTTTGAGTGGCCCGGATTTGCAACAAAGACTTCCGAACTTCCTGACATTCATTCGTGAGGTCACTGGTGACCCACGCTACTCAATGTTCAACTTGAGTCTCAAGGAATGTTGGGCCAACAACAAAAACTTTTGCCAAAGTTTGGCTGGAACTGGTAATTATAAATATCTATAATTTTATTCAAATTTTTTCAATTGCACATCAAGCACGAGCTGGTGCAAGTTTTTGCAATAACCCATTGCGAATTGCCAAATAAATTTACTTAACATTACACAATATGACTAGATTGGGATAAGGTCTAGAATTGCAAAAATTTTGTGCAATGCAAGTGCATGTGCATTTCCTGATTGATTTTGACCTATCATGAACTTCCAGACCCAGATAATTGACTGTTTAAGTATTTTTAGATCTGATTCAATATTTGCGTGATACCCATGTCAAATGCCAACCCTGTTTAATTTTCCATAGATGCATATCCCAAAAATATTTCTATTATGGAAATAATTTATTAATACAATGCATAAAATTTTCAGATGTGGACGAATGCGTTCCAACCTCCAAGAACGAGTCTAGACTCAACGGCTGCTAACTGTTTGGAATTGGACTATGGATGTGGATGTGGATGGAAAGAGCTTAAACTTTTCATCAATTTCTCTGAAGAAGAAAAAATCTTAATACTACTCTCTAAACTAATTTTAAGTTTCAATTTTATCTACACCTCTCTGTCTCTACCTATAATCCTATGCTACATGTCTGCCTAGGACGTTTTGACCGTACAGGTCATAAGTTGTCTGTATAATTAGTATTTTTAATTTATTTTATAAAAAAAGAAAGAGAGAGAGAGAAAGAAGGAGAGAAATGAAAATCATTCAACTTGGCTGGATCGAGTGTTTAAAACTAAAACTTCTATGTTAAAATTCCAAAATTATTCAAAATTTGCAAAGACAAAAGATTGCTCATAGGAGTCAATGGAATTCTCTCGTGTATATATTTTTTGAAGGTTAGCTTAAACAGAAAACAAAATCTGTTGTGAACATTAGTTGCAATGCAAAATTAAAGGTCATAAGTTTAACTTATCGTCCTGTTGTGCGTAGTACGTCGGCGTACTTTTAGATCTTGACCAGGAAAATTAGATCTGGAAATCTATTAGGAGTATTCGTCAATAGAATTTAGTCTAGGGGCAAATCATGTGCCAAGTTTAAGGATTTGAAATCTAAAATCTGGGTAAAAAATTCAATCTTCCAAAACTTAATCCTCCTATTGGAAAATTCAAAAGGATAACGACAACTACGCTAGGGCGTATTTAAAAAATATTGTGTAAATAAATATAATGTTGTGATACCCAATTCTAAACTGAATTGAATTAATGATGTTCTCCGACTTAAGCAAAAAATGAAAATTCTCTATTTTCAAATGTAATGCAATCAAAACACTTCGTATCAAATTTTAAATCTGTCATACTGTTAAAAAGAAAAAGACTGCGTAAGGAATGGAAAGCTAATGATTTAGTTTTCATTTGTTGTACATATATAATATCTTATTACATATATTGTTTGGATTGTGGATTGATGAATTGTTAACACCAAGAATGTGCGTGACAAGAGAAGTGAGATTTTGGAATTATGGCCGGCAAGGAAAGAAGTGGTGTACGTGTAGCTATTACATAAAACAAATTACTATCAAATATATTATTTAGTTGTTCCAACACTACGAGGTTACATCATTCATGATTATATTTTGAAAAGTTGACCATGTTGATTTCATCGAGCAATAATAAATCTGATTGTGTCCTCTGAAAAATCTACTTGTTGTTCTGTGTTCATTTTTTGTCTTTGCAAAGAAATACTACGGGAACTATGCATAATTATTGCTAAAACTACTACAAAGTTGTGTCAGTCTCAATACTTCAGATTCTTCACTAAAATCGACAATAATTTCCTACAATAAAAAATTATCTGCTGTGGAGAATATTTGCTTGCAATGTCGGTAAAATTTTAAAAAGTGAGACTGACAAGGGAAGTACTTGAGGTGCGTATGCTGTTTTCACGGATTTGGTGCACATGCGACAAGGAAAGCTTTGAGGGTGATAAGACACGATCCAATTTTACCTATGCTATAATAAATAAAAGATTTTGATGTAATAACGAATTTTTATTTATTATCAGCAGAAAGATTATAATTTTTTACTACTGGCAGCTTAAGCTTATCCATTGCATTGAGTCGTGTACGTGTAGTGAAAATAATATTTATGAAGCGGCGGCTACCCTTGAATACTTTTAATGTCCTTGCCGAGCTCTGAGGGTTCAAGTGCAATAAGATAACTTCTGCTGGCTGACGAACCATGTCGGCATTTTTAAAATTATAATTTATTATTTAATTAAATCTAAAAACTAAATGTCCAGCATCAGTATCAACATTTGCAAAGATTGTTTTGACTACAACAACCGGAAAGGACGAATCATGTCCTTTCTCCAAGGGGGGTTCAGGGAAGAATTGTGTTCAGCACCATTTCATTTTCAACATTTTAAATTTATAGAGCAAATCAATCCAGAGGAAAGTCTAAAGTTTTAAAGCAGAAGGAAAGGAGGAGAAATTCATATTCATAATTATAATAAATAAATTTGTACACGTAGCGTATTCTAAATCCCTATCCCACAAGACATATTCCCAAATCTTTAGATTTTTTTTTGTTATCCTTGATTCCATATTTTGCTCATTATTCATCATGAAGCTCATTAATCGTGGAATCGACAAAGATGGCAATGGGTGAGTCATTTTTTCCATATGTTAAGTAAACATTAGAGTTTTTGGATATAAGTTAAAACTTACAAGATGACCTTTGGGTGATCTTGGCCTTATTCTAAAGTAATATATGCTTTTTTGAATTTTGTATGGAACAGACACGTAACTTTAGTCGCTGAAGAAAATGAAGACATGTGGCATGCCTACAATTTAATCCAAGAAGGAAATTATGTTCGAGCATCCACGATTCGCAAAATCCAACAAGAGACAGCCACAGGGTCATCAAGTTCTAATAGGATTAGAACAACTCTCACGATCAAAGTTGAAAGTATTGATTTTGATACACAAGCCTGTGTTTTGAGGCTCAAAGGAAGAAATGTCCAAGAAAATCAATTTGTCAAGGTATATGTGGTACTGATTTGGGTATAAAATTACGACTTCATTAAATTACTAGTAATCTGTTGAAAATAGATGGGTGCATATCATACTTTGGATTTGGAGGTCAATCGGAAGTTCACGATTAGTAAAAATTGGGATTCCATCGATTTAGATCGTGTGGATAGTGCCTGTGACCCTACACAGGTAATTTGTCACTTGATTTCAGGATTTGAGAATTTTCTTAAGATTTATTTTATAATTTAATTTCCAGAGAGCTGATGTTGCTGCAGTCGTCATGCAAGAGGGTTTGGCACATGTTTGCCTTGTTCTATCCTGTATGACCTTAGTGCGGGCTAAAATTGACCAAACCATTCCAAGAAAACGACATGGAAATGTATCAAATCATGAAAAGGTAAGATTTCAACTTACTTATTTCCAAATACAAGATTTTTCTTAATCTTACTATTTAATTACAGGGAATGCAAAAGTTTTTTGAAAGTGTGATGCAAGCAGTAATACGTCATGTTAATTTTGAGATTGTAAAATGCGTTTTGATCGCTAGCCCAGGCTTCGTCAAGGATCAATTCTTTGAGTACATGTTTACTCAAGCTGTGAAGTCGGATATCAAAGTCCTGATTGATAATAAAGGAAAATTCCTCCTTGTTCACGCGTCTTCTGGGTTCAAACATTCACTCCAAGGTAAAAATATCCGACTAGACTACATAAATTCCTCACATTGAGTCAGATAATCTTTGACTAATGTTTTTCTTGGTTTTCTGATTTTCCAGAAGTATTGGCAGATCCTACGGTTACGGCCAAATTGGCAGATAC
>WJEZ01003546.1:0-10622 GCA_009869925.1 Thalassaphorura encarpata
AGACGTGTCTAATTAAAATAGTAGGTGAGATTTGGGAGGTGAGAGAAATTCTGATGCGATCTCGAGGACAGTCAGTCGATAAGTGAGGAAAATGAAGTTTTTGTTGTCTTCATCGTCTATCTCAAAACTCCAGAATCAAGTCTAAATTGTTCAAACTCTAGTAACCTAGGAAACCTGAAAAATTGCGAACTCTGAGAAATTTTGAAATTGCAAAAAATTGATTTAATTTTATCCCCGGTTGAGGGAATGCAGGAATAATTCCATTTTACCAAAAAAAACATTAGTACATTTATGGATCCACTTTAAGTTAATTTTATGTTTCTAGTTCAATGTCAAGCCTAAGCATGAGCAAGAGCGTGCGTGAGCATGGATCTGGTTGCATTCGCATAGTCTATAATGAAATTCAATGTAATTCTTATTGTGAAATGCAAATGGTGTTTTTGCGGTTGTGGCCTTCCCTTGTAAAATCTCCCATGCCGTCAATCCGGAATCACGCGGTTAGGGTTGGGCGTATCATATGTTGCAAAGGAAGTCCTTTTGGTCACGTTTCCATCTCCTGTGCTTGTACTTTGCTCACTTCAACCACTAGAACTTTACTCTACTCCATTCCGTCACTCGTTCACTTTAACAGTTGACTTTCACCGGTTAGCTAACCATCCATTCGGCTTCATTTCATTCCAACGAAAGGGACCATTCCAAATTTATTATTCCAAAATGTTAGACTCTCTGCTTGATTTGGCAAAATCTAATCCATTCGGAACTCCATTCCAAAATGCCCGGTGTCAGGATGCTGGTGCTGGACGAGAGGCCATCATGGCTAAATCCAATTTGGTCCCCATGCGGAACATTGCAATGGCTGCTGCTGCTGCCACTGATGGTAAATTGAAAATTGATCAGCATTTCCTTCCTAATTGATTTATTACTTAGCACATTGAAGTTTGAGATCTGAGATTTTTTTAACTATATAATTCCAGAGTACTCATGTGAAGTGGGGTCATCCAAATTCTTTGCCCTTTGTGGCCTTGGAGGAGCTTTGTCATGTGGTATCACCCACACTGGAATAGTTCCTTTGGATCTTGTCAAATGTCGGATTCAAGTGAATCCAGAAAAATACAAGTCCATCGCTACAGATTTGAAATTTGAGATTTTTTAATTCTATAATTACAGAGTACTCATGTGAAGTGGGGTCATCCAAATTCTTTGCACTTTGTGGCCTTGGAGGAGCTTTGTCATGTGGTATCACCCACACTGGAATAGTTCCTTTGGATCTTGTCAAATGTCGGATTCAAGTGAATCCAGAGAAATACAAGTCCATTGCCACCGGATTTAGGGTGAGTTCATTTTTGTCTTCTCTATTGTGTAGTCCAATTTCATATTTCAACAATTTGGTACATATTTTAGGTTACAATTGCTGAAGAAGGAGCTCGAGGTCTCTTGAAGGGATGGGCGCCTACATTTATTGGGTATTCCATGCAGGTGGGTTTTGTGTATTTTGACGATAATGGAAATGTGACCTTTGCACTAATTGAATATCGATTGTTATTAGGGATTGTGCAAGTTTGGATTCTATGAAGCCTTCAAAGTCTTGTATTCTGACTTGCTCGGAGAGGAAAACAGTTTCCTCTGGAGAACATCTTTGTATTTGGCTGCATCTGCCTCTGCAGAATTTTTCGCCGATATTGCCCTCAGCCCTATGGAAGCTGTGAAGGTACTTTACTTGAAATAGGAAAAATTTTCTTTACTAAATTAAATTACATGAAAAAAGCACGCTCCTTAGATCCACCCTCTCTCGCAATGAAGGGTGAATGAGTCATAAGCATGCGAAACGAATGCACCACCTTTGTAATTCCATGGTAATTTTCTGATAGTGAAAAGTGTAGGCGGGTTTTGTCTTAAATGCCCGTAGCACCCACTAGTACATGGGAATACCGCAAAATTACACTGGGGACAATCAACTTCAAAGATAAAATTATTCTTGACGAGGAAATGATTTTCGAATTATATGTGGCTTTGCTAATAGCAATTATGTTAATTTTCATTTAGGTCCGTGTTCAAACCATGCCTGGATTTCCATCATCTCTTCGAAAAGCTGCCCCACTCATTTATCAAGGGGAAGGATTGGGTGCATTTTATAAATCACTCGTGCCTTTGTGGATGCGTCAAATCCCATACACCATGATGAAGTTTGCTTGCTTTGAACGTACCGTGGAATTGTTGTACAAGTAATGAACACACCAATTTTTAATTTTTTTGAAATTTAACGTGAGGTGTCATAAAATATTTTCCTAATACTTTAGACACGTTGTGCCCAAGCCAAGAGCAGATTGTACAAAGGGAGAACAATTGGTGGTTACATTCGCTGCTGGATACATTGCTGGTGTTTTCTGTGCTATCGTGTCTCACCCAGCTGATACAGTCGTATCCAAATTGAACCAAGACAAGGGAAGCAGTGCTGGACAAGTGGTCAAGAAACTTGGATTCATGGGATTGTGGAAGGGATTAACGGCTAGGATCATTATGATTGGTACGCTCACTGCAGCCCAATGGTTCATCTACGATGGTGTCAAAGTTGCCTTTAGACTCCCACGTCCTCCTCCACCAGAGATGCCTGATTCACTCAAAAAGAAACTTGGAATTGTGGATTAAACAAGAACAAGAGTAACGAATGTATTTTCAAATTGAATTGGATCCAAAGAGAGCAGTAAAAAATTTAATAAAGCAATAAACTATTGATGTAGAAAATAGAAAGAAACAAAAAGTAAAAGAATACTAATTTGTGTAAATAATTTACAATGTTAATTTCATCAACAAATGATTGCATCGGTTTCTTTGAAAATTACCAATGTAGTTCATCATAATTTTTCCATTACATAGTTAATTTCATGGCTCTTTCTGAACAGAGTATTTCCTTCTTGAGTTCCATGGTCTGGTTAGCTAGGCTAGGATTATGTAAGGACATAACAGCCACTCCTGTGCTAATGAAACTAGATTTCTCTAGGGCACATAAATAATGACGTAAATCTTCCTGTATCTGTTGTGCTGTAACATAAAAGGTACCGTGGTAGTTGGTATTTGCATTTGCTCCTCAACTCAACTCAGAGGCTGCCGTGTGGCTAAAAAGTGAGAGAAAAGACCTTGGAATTGACGTCCACGTTGTGTGGAAGGGTTAATCTAGCACAGCACGGGCTGAGACCACACGCTAGCTAAAACACTTTTGCTTTAAATTTATTTTGCTTATACCTTAACAGTTTCCATATTTAATTTTTTTACTTCTTGGACAGTTTTTCAAATATTACGTTTAGCATATCTACAATATGGCACAAGCAGCAAGTCCAGCCAAACAGGTCTTCCCAGTTGTGTATCACAGTTTGAAACTAGCTTTAAAAACACTCACGGGTTCAGAGGTAAGTCTATCGAATTTTATTCAACTTATTTGAATAATGTCTGTACCTAATTTTTCTGTCTTTCAATTTGCACAGGTTGGAAAAAGTTCACAAGTCAAAGAACTGCTACATATCTACAATATGGCACAAGCAGCAAGTCCAGCCAAACAAGTCTTCCCAGTTGTGTATCACAGTTTGAAATTAGCTTTAAAAACACTCACGGGTTCAGAGGTAAGTCTATCGGATTTTATTCAACTTATTTGAATGTCTGTACCTAATTTTTCTGTCTTTCAATTTGCACAGGTTGGAAAAAGTTCACAAGTCAAAGAACTGCTTCAGATCGGAGTTAATAATGGGATTTTGGATCGAGTTACTCTGGAACCAAACCCTACAAAATATTCCAGACAACTGGAATCAAATCCGGGTAGTAAACCGAAAATGCCTTTCATTGTGGTAGAGGGTCTAGATGGAACGGGTAAGTTCAATGCACGACATGACCGGCCAACCGGTACACGTGCACGCATGTCTAGTGCTAATTTTTTTGCTAATTAATTTTTGTCTTGCTTTTTTAGGGAAGTCTCACGTGAGTCGAGCCCTTAACGAAAGACTTGGGCTAGAATTGAGAGGAACGCCTCCAGAATATATAAAACATTTGAAGGGATTTTTTAATGAGCAAAGGGAGCCTGTGAAAAGGGCATATTTTGCATTTGGAAATTATTTGGCAGCTGCAGAAGTTGTAAATTCCACGTTGAATAATGGAAATGTGATGGATAGGTAAACTTGCTGTAATCAAGATTTTTTGCACTTCTCNTTTAATGAGCAAAGGGAGCCTGTGAAAAGGGCATATTTTGCATTTGGAAATTATTTGGCAGCTGCAGAAGTTGTAAATTCCACGTTGAATAATGGAAATGTGATGGATAGGTAAACTTGCTGTAATCAAGATTTTTTGCACTTCTCTTTTAAACGAATTTTGTTTATTTGCACAGATATTGGCACAGTACGGCCGCTTATGCTATTTCCCATGAAGTGACGACCAATATTAAAAGCAGCATAACCCCAGCAGATTTTATTTGGCCTTATGATCTTCTTCAACCAGATTTAGTTTTATTCTTGGTTGTGAGTGAAGAAATTCGAGTTGCCCGACATGCGAAACGAAATACAACAAATACAAAGGAAGAAAAAATGCTGACTAACAATGGGATATTTCGTGAAAAGTAAAAAAAAATCATTTAATCCCATCTTACATTTGATCTAGTTTAATTTTGATTGAACTTTGCACAGCTTAATCGCAAGTTATCTCCAAATCACGGGTCCAAAACTTTTGTCCTTGAACGTTGATGAAGACATTGAGATTGTCAAAACAAACATTTGCAAGCAAATCGGGGAAATGTATCCAGCTCTTCTTGAGAATGCCAAGCTGAGTCGAGCCAATTCCAATTGACCCATATGACGACTGACCTTCCCATTTCCAGGGGGTCAGAGTAATTCAAGTAGTTTAATTATAGCATATCAAAGATCTGCCTGCTCTGTTCCTCAATATACAAAAATGTTCCTAATTAATTGTTACGGGACGGGACGTATAAGTTCAAATTCCAAAGAGGACGGTGGGCCAAGACAATACTAAATGTGATTTTCATTCCACTCATGGTGATGGCTCGGCTTTATTCATGTTAAAAATGTAAAGGTACAAGTTTTAAGTTCAAGAGACGAATCAGGGTCAATTCTGTATACAAATTAAGTGCTGATGAAAACGATCTGTCTTAAGGACGTTGAATCTGAATGTCCATTTTCAACTGTAGATGTCCGAAATCAACGGATTCCGCCCTTTTGAAACGATTCAACCAAAAGTTGTGAAAATCGTCCGTAAAGTAAAGTTAGCAAATGTTTTTAACGACTAGAATAAAAATACACAAGACAGAAATTACATTATTTTTCATTTTATTTAGTTCGTATTCATACCTATTGGGTTTAAATATGAATGAAATATTGTAGTAAAATGCCAATCCTCGAGACCAGTCGGTACATGATGTACGTACGTTGTACTATACAATTCGTATTAGTAGTTTAATTTAAATCAGCTCACAACATAACTCAACTTTCCCCTTTCCTCTTAAACCAAAAGACAAGTTGAATTTTTTTTTAAAATGACTAAACAAACAATCTCTTCGTCACTTTTATCTCTTAAGCATTAGTTTCGTTTTCGTACAAACAAACCATGAAGAATTTGATTATTTGATATGGAGCTTCCGGCAGTGAAAAATTGATTTCACCAGAACCAACCTTCTCACTTAAACAAATACGAATTTAGAAATTGTACGATTGTGCGATTCTTTGGCTTACAAATGAACAACTAAAGGGTGATGATGATAGGTTTATCTCTTTTGAAGGAAGGACGCAAAAAAAAACACTTAGGACATATAATAATATCATGGTTTGACTTAATTTGCACAAATCCCAATGACTTTACATAGCACAACTAGACATTTTGTAAATTTCATAAACTCAAATTCAAATCTCAAACACAAAACAATTCATTTTGGTTATCCGTTCTTCAGATAATCTGTCCGGAAAACTGGAACCCATAATAACATTCCTAGAAGCAGCAGAAAGTCAATCTACACGTTGAAAATTTCACACCAGTCTAAATATAATACAAAATTAAAACCATCCTTATCGTCCTATTTTCTAAGATTACGACTGCAAAAATGGAAATTACTTCAGTAAATCTCTATTGCTTTACCCTTAAGGTTATGGACTTGAATACAGGGTTGTACTTTAGTCTGTAATATGGACTAACAGTCAAAAAAATTATCTAAAACGTTAGCTTCAGGTAATAACAAGTGAGTTTATAAAATATTCTAAAATTAAATTCACCAGATCAAAAAACAGTGAATAAAGTGAAGGTGAAAACCCTACAAAGATACTATTTGTTAGACAGACAGAATCTAACAAGCCAGTGAAGGGGTGCGTATTTAGGATTACCTTCGTTTAATTACAATTATTTTTAGTACAAATTGATTTTCGTTTTTATTGGAGTCCTACACATGTGACACGTCGATAGGGCGTCTGCACATCGCTCGCAAGCTCCGTGTCCACAAAGGAAAGCAATATTTCTTCTTCTCTCCATACAAATCGAGCAACAATAAGTTTCTTCAATCTCAGCAAACTTGTTCTCCAGATATCTGTACAAGAAATTTGTCATTACAAGTGAACAACAAATTAATATTGGAGAGTTTAAATACTAATTTAGTACCTAAGCCGTTCAGTATTTGGATTTATGCTCCGACTTGTCGAAGTAGCTCCTGATCCAGAAATAATTCTTCCCCCTCGAACTTTTTGACTAATCGTCTCTTGACACGTCAGACATTTTTTCATTCTTGAACAACAGTCTTCACATACGATTCGATGCCCACACGGCTCAAATGTCACAAATTCTACAGTATCTGTACATAGCAGGCATTCCCCACGGAGAGGACCACTCAGATCAAGCGTTGTGGATGGAGATAGGACGCTAGGGCTACTAGCCGCTGCCACAGCTGCAGGATTGACTAAATGCTGATTTGGACTTGTCATTCCCTGGCGACCTCCACCCAAAGCCCCAGCTTCATCTCCAAATCCACCTGTGTCTTCCAATCGAAGAGTTCGTAACCTGAAATTAAGTTAAAGCTATAAATATATTCAAAACTCCTCTTATTTCATAACTTACCTCTCTGCTGAATAATAAACGAGCATTTCTTTGAGTCGAGTCAGAGCGAACCAAGTCAAAAGGTGAAACACCCCTTCGATTTCTCCGGTTTAAGTCCGTCCCAGCCTTTGCCATGAAACAAGCAAGTGCAGCTCCTCCCAAATCATCATCATTAGGACTCCAGCCGCAAGTGATCAAATTCGCATAAATCTAATAAAAAATAAACAAAGATCTCATACTCTGATCCTTTTTTAAGAAAAAGGATGCAATTATAACGAATCTCACTGAAGCTATAGTCGGAGCATTTTCGTGTTTTCTCAATTCGGCGGAAGTCGAAGGATTCAACATTTGAGGAGGCGCCGTAGAAGCGTGTTGCTCGCCCTTTCCGTCAAAATGTTTCATGAGGATAACATGAAGAGGCAGCTAGAAATATTATTAAATATTTTAATAAGCTTTAATTACTTCAAAATTGTTTGAATTGTAAAACTAACATCGCCATCCTCATCCTCAGCAGAGATATTAGCTCCTTTCTGAACGAGATATTCGACCAGTCCACAATATCCCTAATTAGAAAATTTCAATGAATTAAGCAACATGTACAAACATTTTCCTTGTAATTAAGTTTACCTGTGATGCAGATAGACTCAACGGAGTTTGTTTTCTATTATTTAGAATATCAATTTCGCCTTGCCCATCCTCGATGAGTGCTTTGGCCACTGAATAATGTCCATTCAAGCAGGCAAGATGTAATGCCTAAACACAAAATAGCAAAATTAATTCACATCTCATAATTGCCAAAACAAATTAATGATAGATTTTACATACAGAAAAACCATCGTCCTTTTTCACATCCACAAGTTGACGAGCTTTACCCAATAACCGTTCAATCGCACTAAACATAAATTTCAGCATTAGATTTCTATTCCACTGTTATCTGATTCATTCATGGTCTTACTAGTGATTGCCTTTGAGAGCTGCATGATGGAGAACATTGAATCCTCGATTATTCTTGAGTGTAAAATCAACTCCTGGAGTATTGATGAAACATTCTATAATTTCTCTATTGTCCTTGCCAATTGCATCATGAAGAGCACTGTCCCCAAAGTTATCCTAATGAGCAAGAATAAAGTTCTTAAGCAAAAGTTCTTCATATGTAGCTGGAAGGCCTGTGTTGTATGTTATTTTCACCTGAATATTGACATTGCACTTGTGTTTGAGCAGAGTTTTTACACATTCCACAAATTGTTTATTTACAGCCACATGGAGTGGAGAGCATTGTCCACGATTTACTGCATTCACAAGAGCCCCAGCTTTTAAAAGAAGTTCCATGACCAAAGGTTGATTACTAAAAGTAAACAATACATACGCATTATATTTAATTATAAACACGGATAAGGTTGTGGAATCAAAACTTACCCAAATGCAGAATAGTGCAAACTGCAATCCCCTTCATCATCTGACACTTCAAGATTGGCTCCATGGGCAATCAGTAAAACGACAATGTCCAAATGCCCCTGATGGGCCGCAACCTAACAAATTTCAAATTGTAATTACGATAATGATCAATTAAAATTTAATCATCTTGATCATTTAAGATTTAATTGTAATAATAAATTTGAAACTTACCCAAATGCAGAATAGTGCAAACTGCAATCCCCTTCATCATCTGACACTTCAAGATTGGCTCCATGGGCAATCAGTAAAACGACAATGTCCAAATGCCCCTGATGGGCACTAACCATAAGGGCTGTTTTTCCATTGCTTTTGTGATTGATCTGTAATTATTAATTTATTTAGCATCGGAGACAAAAACGCATGAAAGCTAAATTATTAAAACTCACCCTATCCTTCATTTTCGGTAGAATTTTCTTTATTGTCTCAGCACGGCCTTGTGCTGCCTCTCGTACAAATCGGTCAACCGTATACGACGTGTCCACAGTCATATCCCCAAGGAGTTGAGGAAGCATTGCAGTCATCGGATCTTGACCTAAAATAGTTATGAACAAATACTGTAAATTGAAATTGTTTAAGCAAAGGTAGGAGAATTTGCATCGATTAAACTTACTCATTGTTTCTTCACGTCGATTAGCATTGGCATACATTGAATTATTGGCTTCAAAGCGATCACAACGAATGAGTTTGACAGCTAAAGGGTTCATCGTCCAAAGTGAAGTCCCAAAATTAAGTCGGAGATCATTGTCTGCATAGATTTTTATAATTGTTCCCGTCTTCCCTAAAATATCTTTCATGACATCAACCCATTCCCCATGTCCTTTCTGAAGCTCCTTCACTTTCGCCATGTCGCTTAGAACTTGAACAATATCGCCAACGGAATATGAAATTATTTTAGTGACTGCAGAAGGATTGAATGTCCATCGAATTCCGGACTCGTATTGGACACGAATATCTCCTTTGTCTGTGACACGATGAACTGTTCCCACTTTTCCAACAAACTAAGAAAAAAATATTAATTTTGTTCTTTAGGAAGTTTCGGAAAGTTATATCAAGTTTCACTACTAAATTACCTCTGCCATTCTAGGATTCCATCCTCCATGTCCCTCTTGAAATTCTTTTAGTCTAGCAATATCTTGTGCCACGTTTACTTTGTCACCAACCTGTATGCAAAAAAACAAATGTACATAATTAACATTACAACTCTAAAAAGTGAATTAAAAAATTACGAATACAAAAATTGTCACTCACATTAAACGAGTGAACCAGTCTGCTCAAAGTACTCTTGGCTGAGCTTGGAGCACTCGTCCGTGCAACTATTGTAGATGATGGCATCCCTGAAAATTAGAATCAATCGATCATGGTAAACGGTATGCTATGCGTAAAATGTACATGCGATTTACAATTTCACATACCCAGAATTGGTAAATGGTTAACATAGTATGAGCCTGCTGAGGAAGCTTGTACACATTTCAAGTCCACTTTTCCTTTATGACCCAATCTGTACACGTTTGTAGAACCAGAGCTCCAAATGACATTTGCAACAGATCGACCAGATTCGTTATCCCAACCTCGAATATCAACCACTCTTCCGACTTTGCCTATTTAACAAAAAGTAAAATTATGAAACTGAGCTGAGATTCATAAAAGTGTCATAAAATTAGCACAAGCTAGATTAACATTACCAGCTTCACCATCCTGCAAGCCCCAATCTGGAATAGCATTAGAAATACAAAATTAGATAAACTAGTACTTTATCCCTAAAAATTGAGCCCTTAAAAGTACAATCTTTACCCCAATCTGGTCCTCTTATGACTCTGGCACCCGCAAAGATTCCTCTAGAAACGATTTTTGGACTTTCTAACCTCGGAGGCAAATCAACTCTGTGGATCAAATATAAATTCAGTCGAAGTTCAAATCAAAGGTCAAGTTTACTCAATTTCCTAGAAACTTACGCAACAGATGTGGCTGTATCAAAGCGTCGGAAAGGATGACTTAAATCATGTGTATCGTTCATGTAGCACATTGTGCATAAGTCAAAATCAAAACACCGTGCGCACCTGTAGATAGAATAGAAAAACAGAATTAATAATTTCGAGCTT
>WJEZ01003547.1:0-10619 GCA_009869925.1 Thalassaphorura encarpata
ATTTGCGATTTGCTGTGCTGGATTCATTTTTATGAAAATCCTGTCGTGCCTTAAGAAATAGCTTTCAAATTTTCGACTTTCTGTTAATTAATTGACCTCAGGGAAATTCGTACCTGAAATAATCAGATGCATTAAGTACACGGATGTGAAAAATTGTAAATGAATCTACATCTACGGCAAAATGAAATTCTTCAAACAGTTTAATTCGCGCCCATGCATTTAGCGTACGAAATTTGAATCCATCCGCATGCTGTAAGCAAAAGCAAGCCGGATGAGTTTTGGAAATATCAAAACAAAACACAACTTTTGAAAGTTTTATTTTTTTAGCAATTCGATTGAATTTCTTGGTAAATTAAAGAAATGGGTCCAATAAGAGGAGGTGGTGGTGGATTTGGTGGTCGCGGTGGAGGCGGTGGACGAGGTAATTTCAGAGAATTAAAAATATTTACATTACATTACATTAGCAATCATGTCATGTTCATTCCATATAAATTCGCTAATAAATTACTTTTGCATGTGTCATTGTTTATGTCGAGATTTTCGTTCTTAATTTTCTTTGACATTTTCAGGAGGTGGCAGAGGATTTGGAGGAGGTAGAGGTGGTGGCGGTGGTTTTGGGAGAGGAGGTGGAGGAGGACGATTTGCTCCTGAAGGTCCTCCAGAACGAGTAGTTGTCTTGGGAGAATTTAGCCATCCTTGCCAAGACTGTTTAGTTTGCAAAGTGACGCTCGAAGACGTTCCATACTTCAATGCTCCTATTTACCTTGAAAACAAGGAACAAATTGGAAAAATAGACGAGATATTTGGAAACCTTAAGGATTATTATGTGTCTGTCAAATTGAGCGATGATGCTAAAGCGTCTTCATTCAAAGCAAAAGATTCTGTAAGGGATTTAAGGTCTATAATTTTGTCCTGTGTACATTAAACAGTAATTTATATTTTTCGTTTGTCATTTGTAGCTATATATTGATCCTGCCAAACTTCTTCCACTTTCAAGATTTCTTCCAGGAAATGAAAAGCGAGGAGGCGGTGGCCGAGGACGAGGTGGTGGTGGACGAGGTAATTTTTTGATTCTAGAAAAATTACAGTAGATTCGAACATGTATTGAAAACCTAGGATTTTTGTTTGTATTTTGGATATTGTGTCACTTTCAGGAGGTGGTCGTGGAGGCGGAGGGCGAGGAGGAGGTGGTTTTGGTGGCCGTGGTGGAGGACGAGGAGGAAGTTTTGGGGGAGGCCGTGGCGGTGGAGGAGGTGGCTTTGGACGTGGTGGTGGTGGTGGATTTGGTGGTCGAGGAGGTGGAGGTGGCGGTGGATTTGGCAGAGGTCGAGGCGGAGGTGGAGGAGGATTCCGTGGACGTGGTGGCTATTAAATCCAATCCTGACGAGTTTCAATTTATAATTTGTATTTGCACTGTTTACTTCAGACTTGTATTTCTATCAAAAATCATTTTCCTGACCTTGACTAATAAAATAGAGATTTTAGTATTTTCTAAACAAAATCATGATGTCATTAAATGTTTTGAAAGGATGAAAAAATTGTTTTTATTCTGGGGCAAAATGAGATTGAGAAATTAATTTAGTTAATTTGTAGTTAAGACAAGGCGGAACTTTTGATAATTGCAACGAAGGAACGAACGAGGGGAAAACGATTTAAGGCCGTGGAATGCGTCAAGCTCAAACCAGGGCTGGGCAGGAGTTATTTTTTTCCACCCTTGTCCTAGTGTGTCTCGCAGTGTTTTGATCTGAAGGTTGTGCAGTGCTCGGGAACTCCAAACAAGTGTTATAGTAAATATTTTTAAGATAATTTCATGAACAACAGAGTAAACAGTATTTTAGTTCATTCCGAATGTGCTGATTGTGATTCTAAATCCTAACACGTACACTATTGAAAGAATTTAGAACTTGCCAATTCTATTCTGGTCATTTGGTTTTGATCTGTAGTGATTTTGGAAATTGGCAGCTTGGCTCTCCTTTGTTTTGGCAAGTAACTTTTTTTCGTAAATTAGGTAAAGAAAACGGAAAGAAAAATGATTAGTAAGTATACGGTAGATCCAGATAATTTGTATTTCCAAAAAATAGTGAGAAAATACTAGTTCGTTTTTCATTATGCAATAGGACATGTAGCCATAGCATAGCATAGCCCTTTGCTCTTGACATTAGTAGAAGCATGAATCATGCATTTACATGCAGAATCAGAATCCTAAACTTAAATGGAAGCAATGAGCGTTACTCACAGTACTAGTAGACTGTACTGTTCTGTGATTCTTAGATAGACAAATGTAATGGATTTCTTATCCCGTCAACATTTTCAGGATTAGTCGTCGTAAACTTGGGTAAGTCTAGGTTTAGCCGAATTAGAGCGATGAACTGTGACGCTCGTATTATTCGCTCATGTTTGCTGCGTTACGTTAATCAAATAATATTTTTGTTTTCAGCTTGACCTGTCCATTTACATCGCTATGAGGTAGGATTAAGGCCAAACTTTTTAACTTGGAAAAATCAGACAGCAAACAAAATTTCACCAAGAATGACGATGGCATCAGGAACAGGAAGTGCTGGGCGAGGGCCGACGCATCGGCCAGAATCTGAAGGGTACATGTTCATGAAGATGAAATCCCTTCTCATATCTATTCCACAAATTGATTTACTAGCAGTTGCAAGTACAGTGGCACATGATATTGGTACAACTGCTACAGATTCTCCGAAAGGTAATTGAAACTTATAAGGATTAGGTCTAACCACCATACGCCTATGGTTTTAATACATTTTTATATTATGTCAGATGCTATGTTTCTCATATTGAGGCACACTAAGCCCAGGACCCTCCTCAACCGTAGACGGATCACTAAAGATTCCCTGGTTAAATATCTGCACATTCAAGGCATAAAGGTTCGCTCTGCAGCGACTAAAACGGAATTATCACGCCTCGTCCTTGGTCACTGGGGATTACGTGATGATCTAGGCCAGAATTTTATTTCAACGGAGGGGCCACAACAGAACTCGGTAAATCCCACATTTTGCTGACATATTTATATTTATGTTGCTCTAGTGTTCCTTCTTCATTCTTCCTTGTTAATGCTCACATTTCCAGTCAGTTTCAGCTGAACTGATTTCAAAAATTAAAATTATGTGATGGGGTAGATTTAAAATCCCTTTCCCTAGTCTTTTACTCAACTTACACATTGACTGGGCAAGTCATAAAACAAATCCAGAGAAAAGGAATCGTGTCGAATTGCAGGTTGTAGTAGAAAAGGAGCTTGCATTTCTCACACACACCACGACACCACAGGCTAGGAAAAAGTAACAGATGTGTTATCTTGCTCCACTTGGTAAATATGACACTTCACCTTTTGTCTCAATAAATAACAAATTGAATTAGTTTTATGGTTTTGGGTCTAAACCTCTAAACTGACTGGAACTCGGTAATGAACAAAAACGAAAACAGTTGGGCTTAAGTTTAGAAGTTTGAGAATGAATGTCGGGGATGGAATAGAGTAGCTATGACTTATTCTGGCTAATATTACAACGTTTCAATTCAGGACCAAATTAAGTGGAATTCATGATGAAGGTTCATTACTTCATGTATACCCATAAATTTTACTGAATTTGTGATCGCTAAATAAACTAATTTATTTTTTTGCAGGTCAATCCCAATCGTTCTACTGTTCCTCCTGAGAGATTTCCTATATTGAACTCTGGAAATGAGAATCGTAGAAGTGGAATACCAGGAAATGTTGTAAGCAACCCCTTTGCACATGGACCACGATTTCCAGGGCAAAGTGGCAATGAACGCTTTGGACATCCTTCATCTTTTTCTGGACAAGCACAACGTGTGAAAGAAGGGGAAAATAATTTCCACCCTGGAAGTAGATTCCCACGACCTGTGCCTTTTGGAAGTGAATTTGGTCATAGACCATCATATATAGGAGGACGATTTGAGCACAGTCACGATGACCGTGGTCGAGGGTTGCAAGGAGACTTAAGACATGAGAGATATGAGCGAGGGAGATTTTATCGCGACAAATTAGAATTCAGTCGAAGAGACGCAAGGGAGAATGTTCATGGAGGACATGATAGCCGAGCTGAGAGACAGAGTTTTCGTAGAGAAAGTTCTGACCATAGCAGGTCTTATCCGTACTCGTCTAGTAGCCGATACGATCATCTAGGCTCATACTCACATGCACCTGGTCAGAATTCTGGAAGTCATAGATCGACCAGACCTCAATTCAGCGAAACTCAAGAATCTCGAAGAGAATACAGTAAAACTCGTCACGATTTTGAAAATCAACGACATTCCAATCATCGAATAAGTGAAAGCCGATCTCAAGGGAGAGGAAGTCAGGAAATCTACAGAAGATATGACAGCCAAGCCGAAATTTGTAGACATCAAGAGAGCCATGGTTATAGAATGTCCAGACCTCAAACGAGCGGAGCCGATGGATCTCAACGACGGCTTGACTTTCTAAACCAATTTCGTCGAGATAGAGTAACTTTAACTTATAGGTCGATTAGACCTGAAACGATAGGAAATGGAGATGGCCAAAGCCAAACTCGTCGAGATTTTGGAAGTGAAGGAACTGTCAGAGCTACACCGTGCAAAAATCAGGAATTTCAAACTGGATTTATTGAAGGCCAAGATAAAACTCATTCTCAGAGTGATAAAAGTTTGAAGAAAAATGAGGGCAAAAGTTCCAAATCTGGCAAAGGTGTCAAGGATAATCATTGCGTTGGAACCGAAGAGATTCCAAGGCAAGGCTCTGGATTGGATCGTACAAGTGGAAAAGACGGATGTAAGAAGCGTAATAAACAAAGGGGTGAATCCGACCTGCACGATGAAATTAAAGTACCAAGACTTGAAAAACAACAAAGTGTTAAAGACGATTCCCGAAAGGTTCACAAGGACAAAGGTAAATCAGGCGATGACAAAAATCGAAGTCCAAGAAAAGAATCCAGTCGTGCCAGTGGAAGTAGTAACGAATTCCGGAAAAGTGATGACGGGAAAGCTGAGTCTCGCCGAGCTGATCATCGCCGTGTCAGTGAAATTGGCAAGGATCGGAAGGACAAATCCGGAAATGAAATGGATCATTTTTCAAGAACAGACCTTTCAAAGGGAACTGTTTTGATTCATCATAGAATTACGATCGACCGGGAGTAAGATCTGCCCGACACTCATACTTATATTTCATGTCAACCTTACAACCCTAAAGTTATTGGGGTTGTACCTCCTGTTCCTATTAGTATCAAGAGCTTATCGCCGTTCGTTGCCATCAACCTACTAATGAAACATTAGCTGTAGTGTATTTAATTTGTAATACGTAAGTAGTAAGTAAACTTGCAAACATTGTGTCTGAACTTTAAAATTACGTAAGAAGATTGTTTTTGTGAATTTTTTAAAAAGTTCATTCAAGGCACGACAACTATCGATAACTACTAAAAATCGAAATCTTTAACATAAATCTGATTTATGAATATTTGAATATTTAAATTAAATAAATTATGAAAATCATAAGATTATCCTGTGGAGGTGGACTTTCCAAATTCATTTTGAAGTTAAGGAAGGGACTCATTTTTAGTTTTGCAATAATAATTATTATTCTATTAGACACTTATAATTTTTCGTGAGAAGAAAGATGTGTGGAATTCTGACCCAGCCCATTTCAGGTACCTTTCCTGTCAGGAAAGACTACAACAAAATAAATACAGTAAAACCGAAGACCTTCAAATGTCAAATGCCAAAGTAGAGTTTGTGATTGAAATGGGAAAATTAATTGGAGTATTATATCAAGACCAAAGGGCGGGATTGATTGAGGATGGATGGACATGGACAGGCACGGTTCAAGCCAGGACTAATGGATGCTAAATGCAAACTGGTTCATCATTGCTTCCATTGTTTCGCCATTGTTAGCCGTCGCTGTTTAGCACTAAACGTCTTATTATCATTAGGAGTGATCAGTCTGCTAAAAAAACTCTTGCTTTCCTCTATTTTTACCGTGTTTGGCTTGGCTCGTGTTGGAATAAGTAATTCTATTGTCATTATAATTTTCTTAGTAAAACTATTTAGGGAGTAGCGAGCGGCATCCTTTTGATCAGGTTGTAATAATAATAATCTTAAAGATATCAGTTTCTTCATCCATCTTGCTCGCACGTCTCATGTCCTGTCGTGTGGTGGCTGGCTGCCGGTCTGACTAAACTGCTACGAATGAATCAGATTGGTATGCGGAATCAATAATTATAAATTCACCTTGGGAGTTAAATGAGATCGTGCACTTGAAGAGAGAACTGTAACAACAACAGAAATATCTCAAACACGGCTGGCTACTGCTGTGCTGCTGCTGTCCGCCTAGAGGTACTTGTGTTTTGAAGTTGCAATACTGAAATTGAAAGTGATACATTCATGTCCAAATGTGATAATATTCTCATTTATTTTTTTCGCCCTGGATTGCCTGACTGCCACCTTCAAAAGTGCACAGAGTGAATTGCCAATTAGGCAGATATCAATTCAATTCCAAAATAATTTATTCATTAACGCCTTAATCCTTTGTTTTGCTTAGAGACTTGGACTAGAGGTAACGGCAATGTAATTAAAAGTAGATTAATTGGACTGTCGTGATGTATGGGTTGCGATGATGGTTAAAGGATTTTTTATTTTTTTAAGAGTTCTTCCATCAATTTAACCAATGTTGTCAGGTTTGAGGAGGCCATAAGAATACATTGACTGATGAAAATTAAATTTGATGTTCCTGATTTGTACCCTAATGTCCAATTGTTGGAAATATCAAATATTCCCTTTATCAGTTATTCCAAGTTTATAATTTGTAACAATTAAACTGACTTGACATTCATTTCATAGAGATATTTTTAAGATTGCATTTCAATTTCATTTTCAATCCACGCGATGATACATTTCCGCATACAGTGCGACGTGCAGTAGGGTGATCCAATAAATTAATTTTATGATGATAAGGTGCAAAAACAAAGGCATAGAATTAATTTGTATTCATACCTTTGTTCCAATTTTATCTATAACAATCACTGCTGCCAAGTCCAAGTCTAAATAATTTGAAAGAAATTAATAGCTGTTTATACAAAACAAAATACGTATTTGTGCATCGTAGTACCGTTGGAGAAATTATATTAGTGAACTCATACAAAATATTTATATACAGTTCACCGGGTGTTTCTATAATGTCGTAGCCAGAGGGTATATCTTCTAGCGTAAAAGTCATATTGTAATTTGTAATCCTTATTCAATCCCAAGAATTCCTCAAGTCGAAATTTTCAATTTTGCAGAACATAGCATTTGAATCGAGTAATTTTTTAAACTGATGAATTCATGCGACACTAACGATAGAAACAGGATACAAGTCCAACTTTTAGCAAAAAGTGTAAGGTAATCTCAAAATAATTGTGTATTTTCCAGTAATATAAACCCAATGAAGCGTTTCCGATTCCATTCCTCTCTCCAGGAGGTTTCACTTTTCGGAATAAGTAATTACGTGCTATTCAATCGTGCATGACTTCTCCAGAATTTTTATTTATCTTCACAACCTGCCATATCAATTAAATTTTTAATAATAATACGCCCAGGAGCAAGCTTGTTATAATTGCTCGTTGCGGATCCTGCATTAAATTTGCATCTTTACATGCAAAGCACTAGCACAAGGAGGAGCCGGATCTAAAAAAGTTGTTGATATGATGAATTACAGAACGGATTTAGATTTTTTGAGAACTGGTTTTCTCACGTGAGAAGAAGAAAAAGAACCAAGGAACAAAGAAAATCTCCATGACCTTTATAATGGACTCTTTAAGTTAATCAATAATTGTAAATCCTAACAGGTGACTCGTACCGGAAATGTAACAAAGGAAACAAAAATTGACACAAACATGACACTGATCGATCATGCGGTATAAAATTATTTTTAGAAAATGAATTGATTAGTACCCCCACTAGAATTCCCAACGCTAGGTAGCCTATATTTTTTGCTATTCCATTGTGACCTCAATTAGAAAAAACTACAAATGTAAAAGCTCAAACTTCTCAATGCTTGAATTGATTACAAAATAAAATGTGTAGTTTTGCATAGTAGTCTGATTACAAAACGAAACAAAGCAAATACGAAGATTGAACAACAATAATTACAAGAACTCTTGGCCTGTCCGCCCGTGTCTGATACTCTCATTCAAGTCAAGTCAAGTCCAAGTTCATGCTGAGTAACTGATCAGTAGTAGCAGAGCAAAAAATTAAAGAATTCATTTCACTATTCACTCTGATCAGAAGATGAAGACTCATGATAAGACCCTTGCATGCAAAGTTTGCCAACATAACATGGACACAAATAAATAGTAGGACTATTCCTTTCGGGCGTGGTCCTCCACACATCAGAGTACATTTAAGGCACTTACACAACTTTAATCGCATATAATTATTTTGCATAGTCATTGGGGCTTCTGCATTTAAATAAGCATCTTCAATGCTATTATTTCTTTCTAACGAAGAATCTTAATAGAAAATCAAGCATATCGGTTCAAATTAATAAATCATTGCGGATTTCGTCCAGGGTACTGGAAAGTCAATTAAATTATTGAAAGCATGGTGTAAATGAGTTTATAATGCTTAGGTTGTTTAGGTTCAAATCATTTGAAAACAAAAGAAAAAGTTAGTCAAGTACCAAATTTATAATTTGATCTATTAAAAATCTAAAATTCCATCCAAGTTGACCTCTTCACCCATTTCCTGAATTTTAAATCATGCCTTGGAACCCGATTGCAATGTCAATTGTCTTTGTCTTCCGACTTGTGGCGGAACGAAATGAATTAGATGTAGAATCTTGGCAATCAATTATGTAAGGTACACAACAACAATCGACCGAGATCTTGCACTTGGACTAGATCGAATAGATGAAGCAAAGGAAAAGGCAAGTTGATGGCCAAGGTCTTTCTTTTTAGCCAACAAAGAACAAATGGACAAAACATACAAATCTTACTCGCTTGGTTACATTACAAACTACCTGAACTCCACAGCATAGCATAGCACCTGCTTCTGCTCCTTACTTTGCTTTGCCCATGTAAATTGTAATTGTAATTGTGTAAAGGATTTGCAGGAGCAAAATAATTGTTGTAGTAAAGTACCTAATCCACGCACTAATCCCTCATGTCTTCCATTCCCTGTAATAATGTGTGGATTTGTGAATATTTGCATTTGCAACAGGCGAAAACCTAAATGTTTTTACATCTCCCATGGGTGTTGGGTCTAGCCAGGCCACTAAATCTTAGGGATCGGAAATAAATGGCATAGCAAGTAGTTTCGTTTCTTGAACGATTTAAATGAACAAATCATTCCTTCCTCTCAAAACTTAAATAATAATCGTAGCAAAGCAGGCGTCCATCCCGAGGTTATTTAGTCCTCATGGACACTCGTTCCTTTCTTCAGTGACACTTTTGCTTTTCACCACACCTTACACTTCGTCTACTCTACTCTCAGTTTCAAATTCCATGTGGGTATTTAATTGTGAATTGTTGGACTAGACTGGACAAATTTCTTCAACGCATTGGTAGACCAGTTTAAGTGTCTTGTGGTCTAAAAATTAAAATCAGTGAAAGTAGCAAATTAGGGAATACGTTTATTCAGATCTAGTTGGCGACCAGATTTGTAGTTAATTAAGGTGACGAATAATATCCCAAGCTTCGAGATTCTCTAACTCATCTCATATCCCATCCTAATTAGGATTTGGCCTAATCCAAAGGTAAGCACGGTCTCGGACTGAACTTAAACTTACGTACTTTCTGTTTTAATTGTGTAAAATAATTTTATTGAGAAAAGCGTCAATACGCGCTTATACTAAGAAGTCAGATTTCCATTAAAATCTTATAAAAAAATTTTGTCTATTAATTTTGTATTTTATACTTGCTATCTGCACGTAACAATTACGATTATAACAGTGTTCTATTTTGCTAGAAAGCTTAAGACGATTGAAGGAAAGTAATATTTTACAAATTCTTCGAGCGCTAGGAATCCAATTGATTACTCAAGCGTACAGATGAAGCCAAAGATGAAATTACCGAATTAATATTTGTTAATGCATTTAATTAATTTTCTTCCTTCCATTCAGGATCAAAAGGCAAGATGAGTTATCTTCAGACTTTCAATTATACAACTTACATCCCATCTTCACTGGGTCAATCTCCTGGTCCTGGGGCATTTCAACACTCCACATCATTCGGATCAATCCCACACAATCGTTTTACTTCTTACAACTCCAACAACAATGGCCCGATTGTCCATCACCCTCAATTTCAGAACATTCCTCAAATCCCAAACAGTATAGTGCCAAATGTAGAGAACCCTAATGGTGGGGATTATTATGGAAATCCAATTGACCCTTCGCAACAATATTATGCAAATTCTGACATTAACAACAATGAAGATAGTTTTAATTCACATCAGCCACAGCCACAACTTATTTCCAGAGCACCAGTTCAAGTTGCCCCTGGCCCAGGTGGGAGAAGAAGGAAAGCAAAGAAAGTTACACAGAGAAATGCTGCAATCCCATTCAATACTCCAGTGACTCCAATTCAAGGGCCAATTTATATCAAGGATGGTCTTGTACCTGTTGTCCC
>WJEZ01003548.1:0-10617 GCA_009869925.1 Thalassaphorura encarpata
TTCAGAATTATGTCGAATCTAGTGAATCTACTTACATCTTCCAATGCCAATCATAGCTTCAGCCTCATATCCCAGCACATGTATTTGACAAAATTGTTTGACGAGAGGGGTGACATCCTCTGAGGCCTACTTTTAGAAATTGACACTTGTCAATCTCGATGCACTTCAGAAACAGGTGCTAGTACCCAAATGTTTAGGGAGCTTGGGCACTTGTGTTATGATAGCTCCACAAATTGTCGTTTTACTTCCTCAAATGGCCTAATTCTCCAGAGCTGGTCACAGTCACAGCAGTGACCAAGTGAGGAAGGTGGAAGGGCGATTGACCTTGAAACATTGGTCGGAAAGGCTGCTCCTTCCGGATTTGACCTTCGGTGCTGACGATGCGAGGGTAAGGTCCAGAAATCCCGTACGCATCCAAACACAATAACAACAAAGACAACAAAAAACATGTACAGGGGTTCCTTTGTCCACGGTGAGGTCCGGTACAGGTTGGAGTGGGGTGGCCTACTTCCGGGCAGCCTTTCGCTGCACATTGACCTGAGTTCCAGGAGGCAAGGCTTGTGGATCTGCAGCATTGACATTAGCCGGTGTTAGTGGCAATGGAGAAACTCGCCTGGAATTACGAGGACGAACATTTGCCCAGGTTCGGCGCACCGCATCTACTCCGCGATTCAACAACCTGATAAAACAAATGAATTTTAAAACTTATTCTGATAGAATAATTTTAGAAGACAATGAGTGTTTTCGACTTACACCCTGAATCGGTTGGGCTTATTCGGCTTTTTCGGCCATTTCGACATGTCGAATTCGCCCACAGCTGAAGTCAATGATGGAACATAGTGGGCTTCGTTCCCCTCATTCCCCATGGTCCTATCAAGGTGAGACAGTAGATAGAAATCAGGCCAATGGAAATTGGGGTGGCTTTCCTCCAAGTGGCTCTGAACGGAGAGCGTGGATTTCGGATCAGGGAGAGTGGCAGGGGTGCTGAGTGCCTTGGTCAGGACTTCCAATTTCTCTGGACTAAGTCTCTCCCGGGTTGACCTTCGAACCCAACGCTCCATTCGAGTCCAGTACTCCTGGAATGTTTCTGAGTCTGGGAGCTGAGGATCCTTAGGGGGCGGTGGAACAATTTCTTCCTCCTCGAAGATGTTGATGGAGCGGACTTCCCTCGAATTAACGTAAACGAAGAAGTTTGGAGTCGTCATGAATGGGAAGGTCTTGGCACTCCGCTCGCTACAATCATCTTCGTTCCGACCACGGAGTCCCACGTTGACTTCAAGCGAGGAATTCGGAGCTGGAGGTGCAAGACGGTGGACAATGATCGGATGTTGCTTCATCACAATGGTGGACGACCTGATGACTTCCACGGGCGCCGGCACCACGCGATTCCGATTTGGACGAGTGCCAAAAAACGTTTGGACCCTGTCCAAAAAGCCCTCGAATCCACTCAAAGCTTCGACTTCGTCCGCTCGGGACTTGGCCTTTCCCTTCTTCCCTTCACGTTGCTTCATCTTATCCATGACACGCAAAAAACAATCGTTGCACTTAGATCAAAAGATTCTACTCAAAAATCGCAAACAGAAACACGAAAATGCTTAAAGCTTGAGAAAAACTTTTGGATTCGTAGTGCGTAGAAGAGGCAATGCAGTTTACGTGGGGTATCAACTTTTTTTGTTGTCACCAAATTTGACCTCGTCATCTGTCGTCATTAGGAACTAAATTAGGGAAGAATTAATGGTTGCGAAGTTTCTTTCATAAGCATGCATTCGTAACAATAAGATTTGAGACAAACGGTTCTATTTTTTATTTTCTCTAGCATAAATGCTGCACTTGTACAATTTAATTTGCATGTTCAAGTAGGGCTTAAATTAAGCTTTATTTTCTTCATCGGTGATTTCGTCACATTCAAATCCAGAATCATCTCCAGTGATTTTATGGCAAACGACATCATGGAAATTTGGATTCCAGGCTATTTTATACAGTTCTTCAAAATTATCTTCGTTGTTTGGATTTTGTCGCTTTTTAACCAAAAAAGGCATATTAAATTCAACACAGCAATAGCACTCATAATTTGTATTTACTTTGGAGCAACACAATCGGCCCAACTTTGGGCATCCGTTGAGCACTTGGTTGAGCCCAAACATGGAGGTCCGGTAGCAGAATTTTACATTGAGGTGTTTCAATTTTTTCATAGTCTGTGAAATCAATTTGAGACCCTTATCCGTTATGTCACATCTAGCTATGTTTAAAGATTCCAAATCAGGGATGACAACAGAGCGGAGAAAACTTAGATCTGTGATTCCTCCATTTTCAGAAAGATCCAGATGTTTCAACCCTGGAATAGTAATTAAATAATGTAATTACATTGTGGACAATTCACGTAAGCAATTTACTCTGGAAAGAGGAGAAAAATGGTCGAAACCACTCCAGATTCACTTTCGTCCCTGGGACTTCAGCCTGGTCCGCTGGAATTTTAAGGGATAGAAAGTGAGTTTGACACTGGAGAAATTCACGAAGAACTGCCTTGTCCAGTCCCGTCAAATGAGAATCAGTGATTGCACAATTTGACAAAGTTAGCGACTCTAAATTTTTAGCTTCTGTGACAAGCATTTCGAGCAATGGCCCAACATTCGTGAGCCATGGACCTCGAATCTCAAGTCGGGTCAGATTTCGAACTGAAATGGCCAATTTTTCCTGTGAATAAATGAACATAGAGTGTTCGTATCACAAGGCAAGGTCAAATCATTATTAACCTACCTGAGCCTCTGATGGAAGGGCAGAATACATGTCAATTTCAGAAACAACTCCAGAAATTCTAAGTTCATTAAGCCCACCAGGAAGAACTGGGAGGATCGCAGTAGCAGTGTCGATTGAGCTTTTCAACTTTTTGACCAATTCCTCTTTTTGTTCAGCAGTGGTTTTGGCATTCCAATATTTCTGTACATCCTTCCGGAGTATTTCTTTCGTATCAGAAATTTCCAGAACCTCAAGTCTTTGCATTTCATGAATGAATGGGATTTGAATCTCTTCTTTTCTGCTATCCTGACATTTTCCAATCACAATTTTCAAAGAAATTAAAGAATTCTTGCCAGGTTCAAGTAATCCACTCAATCGCTCTTTGGTCACTGTTCCGAAAAATGTAAGACGAAGATGTGTGAGTTGTTGACCCTTGACTTTGAGGAAATTCAGAGCATCTGTCATGTTTACTGGAACGATAAGCCCAAGAAAATTCATAGAGTTTTCATTTGGAAAGGAAAGGCTCAAATTTCGCAAGGCTGTCAAAGAGATATCCTTAGAGCCTTCTAAAATTCTAGCCGTAACCAATTCATCATTTTCACAAATGAAATTCGACAGAGTTGCTTTGTTGTGTTTGAGCAATTCTAAGATGTAGAAGTGAAATTCAGAAATACTTTGTGTGAGAAAGTTCGTAACAACAGGGGCCTTGTTCTGTCCCCATGCAAAACAATTTCTCACGGTCAGAGTCTCTAGTTGACCTGGAATTCGTAATCAGTAAAATTTCATTTACTGAGAAGATTTTCCAAGCCAAAGTTTGAGCTTACCAGTCCGGGTCTTCAAATATTCAAAGAAACAACCCTCAATTTTGCAAGTGTTTTGAATAGTCAAATGCTTAAGAGGTTGATCAAACCGATCAAAGCACCGACTCGGCTCTACGTCCCCAGATCCAGGAATAAATTGCTCATGATAATTATCAATGTCTCTAAAACTCACGGCATTAAAAATCAAAGTATTCAATTTCGGCAAATGATTCAATAGATTAGCAAATGCGAAGCATTCTAGGCTAGATTTCGAAATCGTCAAATGTGATACGTTGCAAGCAGCAGTGGTCCAATATTGTTGGAAGATCTGAGATGTTCGAAAATATGCAAATCGACGAAGGAGGAGTTCTTTCCAACGAATTGGGTTTGTCATGTTCATCCCGACGGTTTGTGTGTACCACTTTGTGCGAATGACACCTCGACATTTGAGTCCCAAGCTTGGGTGATTGTTGACAATGCGATTACAAAAACTATTGAGTTGCCGAAGGTTCAACATGTCATGGACAT
Organism: Thalassaphorura encarpata; assembly: GCA_009869925.1. NCBI lineage: Eukaryota > Metazoa > Arthropoda > Collembola > Poduromorpha > Onychiuridae > Thalassaphorura > Thalassaphorura encarpata. The sequence goes on from WJEZ01003548.1 coordinate 4,065, forward strand.
TCAGGTACTCGCAAATACAATTCAAAAATTCCTGAGGATGTCAATAAAGTTAAAAGCTCCATCAAAAATAATTCAGAGAAACTCAAATTAGCCATGTTAGCGAATAACCTCAGACTCAAAGACATTTTGATGAACTGGAAGAACACTTTCTACAATTTTTATACTCGTAGGATCCAATTCCTTTTCAGCATTCATCCATGCCATTTCCTTGGCTTCATCTTCAAGATCCATCATTTCCATTCTTAATTTTCAACTCGCAATAGCACAATAGCAGATATACGAGTATTCTCAAATATGAATATAAGTTATATTATTTTTCAAAATATTTAAGCTGCTTCTCAATCTACGAGACCCAAAACCCTATGAAAATTGGCAGCTAGAGCGATTCGTGATTCTTGTTTTATGTGGGGAATAATTTTTCGTAGCTAGGAGAAACTGGTACGGCTCAGAAGAGACTTGGAACATTTTTAAAAACTTGTCATTAATCAAAGAATTGAGTCGTTGCTTGCAAATTTATTGAACAGTAAAAACTAAAATACTACTAAAGACATACAAAATTGAAAACGCGACTTGAAATGTCAAATTAGACCCAGTCAGTAGCCTTTGACTGAACCTAACCCTAAATTACAGTGAATTTTATTTACACTGCCGACCCAGACGTCGGACTTTGTACAAGGATTGTATGTGAAAAATTGGCAGAAGATTCGGATCCTGTTGTTTCGTTCTTGGACGGCTCTGTTTCCGATTCTTGTCAAGGAAGAGCCTCACCTTTACTTATCTGTGAATAAAAATGAAAAAATTAACATCTGAGCCGCTCGTTAGTTAATTTAGTGGAAGTTATCTATGCAAGATTTATATACAGGTATTTAGACAAAAATTTACCCAAGCTTCCAAATATTCAATTTTCCTCTCCAACGTTGTCAATCGTTCATTCAAATTGGCCAAACGAGATCGACAGCTCAGATCTACAAAATATGCATAATTAGTAGGCTGTAGAAATTCAAAATCTTTATCAATTATAGACAAACCCTAAACCAATGACTCACCAAAGGAATTGAGGAAATCCGTGATTCTTTTGATTGATCCAGTTATGACTTCAATGTATTCCCGATTTGCCCAATCCTGTTGGATCTGTTTTTGAAAATCTTCACGATGAGCCATGACCTCAGAGTCAACCCAAACGCAGAATTCTGTCACAAACTGTCAAAAATTAAGGGAGAGTTTTTAAATTGAACTTCCTCTGGAATTGCTGCCGTAGTCTCTAATACAATTTTCCCACCATAAGTCAGAAAGGGTTGAGCACATTCCCGTTCGGTGGTGAAAGTGCACGGCACGTATTGGCAAAAGCCTTTTGAGATTTCAATTTTTAGCCAATTATCAAGCTTTTGATATAACAGCTGTTTCGTAGTTTTCTGCTATTGTTATTTCAGTTGTTTTCATGGTTTATGGATTTTTGTGAATACTCTGTACAATGATAAAAAACAGAAACAAAAGGTCCCATCTTGATAAATTTTTACCGATTCTCTAGTGAGTCTGCCGTGCTTAACCCTTCGGTCTTAGGATTAGTGAAGATCACATACCCTACTCTTGGATAATATTTACTTAGGGCATGATAATTAAGCAAGCCTTGGCTTTTGACACTTGAATTAATTAAATTAATCCCTTGAAGTTATGATCACGCCTGTCCACAGCTCGTCATTAACTTGACGTGACCCAGCAATAGGCACAGGAATTCATCGTATCCTAGTTAAAAAACCAAATTCAAGCCTGAGACTTGATCCAAGCAAGGAAAGGACCCGAAGCCAGTCTACACCTGGGTTTTTCTTTTACTATAAAACTAAAATACGATGCATTTTCCATTGCGTAATAGCAACAGCATTGAACATCTGTCTTTTGGTTCTCTAGGCTTCACGGCATGCATGGGGCTAATACTAAAACCCGATTCGTGTCGTGTCTGATGCCTCTCTGTATGTAAACATGATAAAAGTGCATTTCATCCCAACTGCTGCTAGTGCTACTATTACATACATTTTCACTCTTCATCATTCGATGCATGGTAGTTTTTAGTTTTATTGCACTAGCCCTGCAGTGCATTGGACTAGAGGGTTTATTGATAAGGACGCCGGAAACCGGGTAAAGTAAGTGCATGGGAAGTATGAGTCAGTCAGTCTCAGTTTCACTCAGTCCGTCCGTCCTCTTGGGTCTTGGGTCGTTTCATTAAACTACACCAAATAAAATATTTTGGTTCTGCCTGCCTGTTGCGTTGCTGTCTAAATGTTATTTTCTCAGGTTTTACGATTCACCTTGTGCCATGAAGTGAAGTGAATTTGAGCCAAGGCAAGGCAATTCCAGTTTCCAGTAGCTCCAGGGGAACAGAGGAAGGATTGAGCTGAGCTTGGGATTTCCCATACGAGCTAATCCAATATTTTATTAAACTTGGTCGGTTCTTGCCAAACCAATGCAAAGCAAGCAAGGCTGAGAAATCTCACATAAAAGCCAAAAGGTAAGTTAAACTATATTGCAACCCATCCCTTGCGTCATTCCAGACTCGCCTCCAGAGTCCTGAGCCTGAGAAGGGCAAACATAATATATTTAATTAGTTTGCGAATTTGTTATTGCTTTTTACTCGCTTGGCTAGATTAGCTTGCTTAAAGCAAACCAACCGCAAGTTTCCTTGAGTTTTCATTTTATTGCCTCATTTAAAATTGACTCAAACCTCAACCAGGAGGATCTGGAGAAATAAATGCCAAGTCAGCTGTCAGAATGAGGAAAGCTGACAGGGTGATAACTTACAATAGAAAAAAATTAACCCTTTCAATGCCATAAATACTCATTCTAACTCCATTGTCGTTTACGTTTTAACATTTTCTGTAATTATCACCCAAACTAATATAAGATACGAAAAGCAGAAAACGTAGAGCTTATTTTCAGATAAACATAAAGGACTATAGACCATAGTCAAAACAAATACTCCAATTACACGTTAAAATTAAGCTCAATTTAAACTTAAGGGTTAAATTTCTTCCTTTACCCCGTGGATGTGTATGTGCCATGTGAATGTGTAGGATAATTTCAAAATTCCTATGCCTATGTAAATTGAACGCACAAGACAAGACACCCTTCCTTGAATGGGAATGCAGTCATTAAACATGAAATTCTAGAAATTCTACCTTTGAAGTCTTCCGGGACCCTAGCACTGTCAAATTGAAAGTTTAGAATCAATACGACGCTAACCTTCCAGGGTTAGCGTCGGCTCTTGAAATTAACTTTATAATTTCGTTAGCTACGCATTTGCTCATATTCCAGAAGATCAGTTAGACAGCAAAGGATTTTCTTAAGATTTTGATGCACCAAATCTATGGAAACAGATTTCTTTATCAGATTCTGACTAATTTCCGTCATATTTTGATATTTTGAAGTGGCTTAAACAGTAGGACTCAAAGTATTTTTGACAGTGTGAGATGATGATAAGCAGCAGACACCCCATGTACGCATGGGTGCAGTACTACAGGACACGCTAACATGCATAAATAATATATTAAACAGCCCTCACCACACATAAACTTAAAACTAAACACGTACTACGACTAACATTTCACATTTCACATTTGCATTTATTCCTATCCTCAGTACGTACAGTATTAGGGAAAAGAACGGAGTAGTTTATGCATTTATTTCTGTTTTTTTATGAATCTACATTATTAGCCTGACGCCTTGGATTGCATAATGAAATGAAGGAAGAAAACGGACGGATGTACACAACGCACAACAAGGTACTTGGTTGAATTCGTAACTCGTCAGCTCCCAGAAACCCACATAATTCTGAGCAAAAACTAACTGGGCAGGAAAGGCGGCGGCGGTGGCAGCGGCAACGGCAAGGCAAGGCAAAAATACACAAGGGCAGTTTTGTACCAGTTGAGCTCTCAAACCATTCGTCAGTTGAATTGAGTTGAGTGAGAAAAGTTGTCCGGGCAGTTTAGGTCCGTGTTGTGCAAGTGCTTGTTGTGAATGTGCAAAAATTCTGCAGTTGATCCTCCGCCTTCATTTCAGAAGGTTTTCTGTCCCACAGCCTATGAGTGAAAAATAATTCAATTGTGTACAATTGGAGCTAATTCCTACTTTCCTTGTGGAGTGCATCGTTTATTTTTCAAGAAAATTTACAAATTGTGTTTGTCAATTCTTGGATTTTCCTTCAATTCAACGACCCATAATTAGGTCAATTGATGGACATTGGAGGAAGTTATTGAATGGATTTATTCACTGGTTTCAAAATTTAGAAGTGATTTCCTTAACTTACTACTTACTAACTTAACTTTTGAATCCAGATTCAATTATTCGTTTTATTTCGTCCGATTGTCGATTGTCAAGTCTGCCTGACGGTTCCTTGTCTGTAATTTGTCTGATTTTGACACATTGTGTTAGTTGTGCTGTGCTGTGCTAAAGTTCGAGCGAATACGAAATGGCGTGGTATGATTGTGAATTCGTGATAATTTAAACGAACAACGAAACTGATCGAAAACGGTAAATCGAACATTTTAATATCATATTGTCTGGATTTGCCCCTGATTTGGAATATTTGGCATGGTGGTCATGGCCTCCATGGATGAAATCGGAGATGAGGATTCCATTTCCCTAGCTTCACCAGGCGGAGGAAAATCAACGCCTTTGAAACGAATGGGCTCACTCAGGAAACAACCGTATTTTACAAGTAAGTAAACCGAGAAAGNCATGGATGAAATCGGAGATGAGGATTCCATTTCCCTAGCTTCACCAGGCGGAGGAAAATCAACGCCTTTGAAACGAATGGGCTCACTCAGGAAACAACCGTATTTTACAAGTAAGTAAACCGAGAAAGTATATAGAACTAATTTTTTAGAATAAAGAACAGTGGAAACAGGTGATCTCGTAAATTTTTTTCTTAAGAACAATGTCATACAATCTAAACTTGACCTTAGCATAAGATCAAATACCTCAAAAACTCGGAACAGAAGTTTACTCTTCAAACCTAAGAGGTTTTAGTATTTAGTCCCATCGTTCATGATATTCTACTGTAATTTTTCTCTGTAGCATATTTTCTTTATTATCTTGAGTTTCCAGCTTCTTAATTCTCTGCCTGCCCTGGATTTTCCCACGGTTACTTATTCTGATAAAATTATCTCATTCATTACATAATGCGACACCCCTGGTCCAGGTCCTGTACAGCCTTCAACCCTTGTCATTGTCATGCATTTGTATGTATTCTGAATATGACAGCATGAGATTTTTTCAAATCTATTCTTCTGGTCCCATTTAAGCCAATCTAAATTGTAATCATGAAGCACACACACAAGTACATGAGGATAAAACTGGGCATTGCATCACCATGCAAGTACAATATTATATTGCCCATTAACACCAGAAAGATCCCAGAGTGGTTCAGCCTCAGGTTATTAACAAAAGCAAATGATGAGTGAATTTATGAGAGGGGATTTTAATTCAAGGATATTATAGTCCATTATTTATTATTATTGCTACTTCCCAGTCCATAGATTACAGCAGCGGTTTAGTGGAGTAAAAACACAAGGAAAAAACGAAGAGTTGTTGACAAATATGATTTTAAATGCGTCGAATGTGCAATAGTAGTCTGAATGAATCAAGTACGCGATTTTTTGTAAGTGCATGTCCAATGGATCTGCTGAAGCATAATTTAAGTTAGGAATAATGATAGAGCTGCTGAATTAATTGTATGCATTGAGTGTCATGATAAATTTTGCTTTGCCGCTAGCAGAATCCTACGTTCAATGTTTTGAACTGACCAATTTTTTGCGTTTCAAGTGAAATGGAAACATAATTTAAACTGATTTCTTCTTTAAGTATTTTGGATTTCTATCGTTACATATTTTTCCCGATCATGCATGAGCATGAGTCATGTCTGTGCATATGGCCCAGTACAACACACGCAACACAGAAAATGGCATTCTTCAAAACTCAAAATGTTGCAACGTTCGCTTTCTATGTAAAATACTTGAGTAAAATTGAAATAGGAGCATGGATGAATAATTTGATTCTTATTTTGAGCTAATTATGAAACACATTTTACAAGTAATTTCCGGGTTCAGTGATCGCTTGTTCAGAACTACTAAACAAATCCTCAAGGTAATCCTCATCTATAAATATTTTAAGTATTTGTTGCAGGAAATAAAAATACTGAAACTCCTTGAAGTTTTCATTTGATTGAAAATAAATTTTCTTACAGTTCATTCAAAATTCAATGCACATGTTTTGCAAACTAAAATTAATTTTTTTTGCTTCTCAGTATTAAATGCTTGCTGCAGTCCCTCCCACACACGGGCCCTCTTTGTGTTAGATTTACAACAGAGCATTAAACATACGTTGTTTAAAACCAAATAAGATCATTCAAATCGCTGACTAATAGCGTTAGCTAATAATAGTAGAGTTGAGTCGAGAGATGCTGAGTTGAATTTGCATGCTATATTGCATAAATCAGCTATTTCTTTCATTATCAGATAGACCGAGTTGTACTAGTGTGCTAATTGACCTCTGGTTTGTAGTG
>WJEZ01003549.1:0-10609 GCA_009869925.1 Thalassaphorura encarpata
TGAAGTAGTAGTGGCAGGACTTAGGACCCTGCTGGGAAGAGCTGAGCATTTTATTCCTTCCTATTGATTAACCCACGGAGAAAGCATTTATTTGTAGGGCACGAAGGAAGGAAGGGAGGAAAAGAGATAAGCTCCGAGGCTTTCTTTTTCCTTTCTTCAGCAGCCAGCCGCCAAGCTCTAAGATAGGGCGTAATGAACTATCTATTAGCTATTAGTGCAAATAACGAGGGCCTTTTGGAAAAGAAGGCAAGACAAGAAGAAAAAAGAAAGGCGTGAAATAAGTTATTTGAAGCCAGTCAAATCGATTCCTCATCGAATAAACGAAAAGGAAAAGACAAACTGAATTGTAATAATTGCAGGTTCAATTCAAATGACGGGAAATTAACGTGTGTATAAATTTAGGGAGGTGCATATGACAAACATAGCAATTAGTGAAAGTGAAAGTTCATGATGACATGCGCCGGGAAACTAATTTGGTCTGCATTAATTCAGGAAATTATTAATTTTGTACCTGTTGGAACAAAATTTCTAGCCGTACCCCTAAAAAAGTCTAAAATCTGGCAATAATATAAAAATTTTAGAGCTCCTGGTCAAATTTTTAAATTTTTTGGGCCCATATTAGACTCTAAAACTCATTTTCTGTTCACTTTATGCAAAAAGTGCCCAGAAAATTCATAAATCATCCTCTCCCATTGTGTTGGATAATATTTAACAAATTCTTTTTAAAATGCTACTATTTAAAAATTAGTCATATCCCATGCAGCCCAAGCGAAAAGATATTCCACCTGACCACCCTCCAACTTCCCACACAATGAATCCTTAATAAACCCCAGACTACTTCAATAGGGGGAAGGAAACGGTTTACGAGAATATCGTAAAATTTCTGGTCTGTCTGCCTGCCTGCCTGCCACTTGTTACGACTCATGGTATTGAGGTGTCGACGCAATGTAGACATTAAAAACAACTTGAACTCTGCTATTTCTATTGCTATTACTGACTATGTTGCTTCGAGTGAGTGAGTGGTGCTTGAGTAGATTAGTCACCTAGTTTCTATCTCACTCACACTTAACTTCAACAAGGTTTTATCGTTTTTCAAATGGGCTTTTACAATTTTATGTCAGGCGGTTTTTTGTGTCAAAATAATTTTTATGGCTTTCATCTCAGCAGGATGCTTCTTGCTTTATACTCTACTTTCTCCGGACTTTCACTTGCTTTCTTCTTTTTTAGCTGAGAAGGTAATTTTTTGCAGAAGTTTTGGGACAATTCAAATTAAGATCTTTCAGATTTAAGAAGAAATTCTAGAAATAGAAATCTGAATTTGGAATTAGAGTCACAAAGGGCTAATTTCCACTTTCACAGCTCAGCACGACGTACGAAATGAGCCTGATCTCTGCAGAATAATCAAATAGTAATTTAACACTGCCACGACTATCCGACTACTCCATTTCTTCCTTCCTTCCTTCCTGTCATCAGATCCAGAGCCAAGCCCATGTCTGCAGTTAATAAGGTTTTGAAGAGGTGAAAGGAAATCTACACAAAAGGGGCAAATTCCTTCATATCTTTCCCTCCAGTAGTAGTGTGAAAGTGAAACGAATATTACATAATACCCGAATCGGATCGACCTTTCTCTGCCTGTCTGTCTGTATAGATTTCATCCCATTGCCATTGCATTGTTTTATTGTGGAAGACAAGAGTTATACACGTGTCATTCGATAGGAATAGATGCAGAAGAGAGCAGAACATGTTTGGAATAAATAGTAAAGGGAATTGCCCTTCGTACGTACATCACTCATAGGAAAACTCTATAGCTTAGTGACAGGTCATTATCCATGAAAAACCTATTGCTCCCCAAAGTAAGTTGCGGAGAAAGAAGAAGAAGAAAAAGTGGGAGACAAAAGAAAAGGAGCAACAGCAGAGCAAAATGCGAAATGGTGCTTCAATTTTTATTTTTTTTTATTTTTTCGGATTATAATACAAAACTTCACTTCACTTTGTTGCTCCATCACTTTGTATTATACTTGGCGGCGGCGAAGTGCGATGCGAAGGGAAGGGAAGAAGTTTTGTCTGTTTTTTAAACTTGAGAAGAAAAACTCCCGCTCAGATAATGTCAGGAGGACTGCATGTTGACTATGATGGATTACTCTACGCCACGCCGAGCTCCATTTTACCCATCATCCGTAAGTGTACTACTACGTTCACAAGGTACACGTCAGAGGTGCTACCTACTTCAAATACTTGAAGATCTGCCCTAGAATTACCCAAAAATTGACATAAATTTTATATAATCACTTTAAATCCTTCCCTTGTGAAATCTTCCTGTCAGTTTGTGTCTCTTTCTTCTATTTTACTAAAAGAAACACATCCAGAGCGCCAATTACAATGAAGAACAGAAAAGAGAGGAAGACCCTTTCCCCATTTTCTCGCCTTGTTTCATCTTAAACAATGGCGCGTTCCTTTGTTGCTTTTCAATTTCTAACAACTTATACAATACTTAAGGGGGTATACATAATAATACTGGTGTAATTCGTATTTGAAGAGGGATTGGTGTTAAAAATGAAAGTGGGAAATAAGCAGCTGCTCGTACTTCCTGTACTCTGGCTGAAATTGGTCTTGAATGACTCGACTTGGCTCTTTTGGAGTGCAAAATAAACAATACTACTACTTTAGGATTATTTTTTAATTATCTCCCGTACGTACACCGCATAAAATATTTGGATGAATATTATTGATGCAACAAATAGGAAAATTGGACGCATGACTGTCCCAATTTCTTTTGTAGGACTTGGGAAAACAACAGGAAAAAAAGGAGAAACTTTGGATTCCGTCTTAAGTTTTAGCCTGCGCCTGTGTATTGCATGCAAACAACCAAAGCGATTCCCTTAAGCACGAGCAAACCATAAAATTCCTCATTTGTTATTCCAATTAACAACTTTATTAGGTTAATTTGAAATATTAAACCTCTCCTTCCCATTTTCTTTCAACATAAGAGAGTCAATTTATTTTTTCCTTTCTTCTTGAGCACTACTGTACTGTCGTATAAAAATTTCCATGCCCTTCCTTGCCTTGCCTATGAAAATATTCATTATATGGCGCGAGGAGCTCACAAAACCGAATATAGAATTATTCTGGTTCAATAACATCGAAGGCAAAGACGTTCCTGCGACACGCTAGGCCAAGCCAAGCCAAGGCATACTAATATGATCACAAAGTAAAAACTACGTACGTACGTACATTCATAGGAAATTGTAGCAGAGAAAGCATTTTCTAAAAGCTTTGTCTTTCCCACGAGTACTCGTGATAAGACACACGCTAGGCCAAGCCAGTGCTACCCGACCGACCAATCAATTCATCATGACACGAGCTTAAGGGGGCTTTAGCCTAAAGCTATGATTATGAACTAAAAGATAATATGGAAGAAGAAAAAAATATTAGGGAGACTTGTACAATATAAGATGAATTTCTTTCCTACGCACTTTACGCTTTCTCTTGTTTTTACATCCAAGTTTAAGGAAAACTTCCTGGGTGCTAAAATATTTAACACCAATAATAACCATGGGTTTAGTTTCCTAATGCTCAAACACACCCTATCCACGCCCCTTGTGAATTTAATTCCACCTCTTAATGAAAGTTTCATGGAGAAAAGCCCAGGCCAGACGAGTTGAGTTTGGTTATTGATGAGAGATTTTGATAATGCATCTTGTTGTCGGGTTGGTTGATTGCCGAGTCTTGCTCCTGCTTGAGTAAAACTTCGCCAAAGGCTAGTTAACAACTCAACCGTGGTGCTCTGATAATAGAAATCTTATTGTAAGTGGAAAGCTCGCAAATTACAGAGTACTCGTACGTACGTATTTTCACTTCACTTACATACGTTACGTTCACAAGGCTCAGCCTCTGGGCATTAGCCAAGCAAAGTAATTGATTAATAACGAAAACTAAACTAAACGTGGGCTAATTTTGTGATGAAAGCTCCCATGGTACATATATTTATATAAATACCCGGATATAGGTGAAAGTACTCAAATTACGCCTTTGCAATAGCTCCCACATACTGCAATTACTGACTACAAGGATTTTATTTAATGAAATTCCCGGATTTCCGGAATAATTCAGTAAACAAATCAATTTTCTATTCATAATAAAATGCATAGGCAGATACACACAATTTAAAACCTTATTGAAAATTTGAAAGTGAAATTAGTATGCAAAATAATCATGTCTTGTTTTGTTTGCTCGTCTTATTGAGAAATGAGGATTAGAAAATCCCTGAATCCTATCGTGTATGATATTACTTGTTTTTTATTAGTTTTTTCTGCAAAGTTTAGTAATTTTGCTTCACTCTTGTTATAGCGTAGCGTAGCGTGACTTGGTACGTTTTAACCCTGCCTGCCTTAATCCTAATGCTTAATGCTAGGTTTTCATTGCAGCAGTGATCCAATTTAAGATAATCACGAATCAGGAAATCTCATCCTAGTCCCATCGCAGCGCAGCGCAGCGTATCCGATCCGATCCAATGCATTTGAATCCTATCCTGTGCGTGTTTTAGTCTTTTGCTTGACTTGCATTACGGCATGGCTATGGCTACAAAATTAAGGCAGACCATCCTAAATCTAATCAGGAAGCCAGTCCTTCAGAATCGTCTAGCGGCATTCACCGCATCCAGGCTCAGTGGCTAGCTTTCAATGCAAAACACGTAGAATCCTAGTCTAGAGATGGGCTAGACTAGAAGTCTGGTCAAGACGACTAAATACTTAATGCTTCTTGGTAGTCGGTAAGAAAAAAAGAATTTAAAAAAATTAAGCCTTCCGTCTTAAGACGCCGAAAGGAAGGAAGGAAGGAAGGAAATGATGTGATGGTGGTGTCTTAAGATATTGAATTCGCACTGTACGAACATTGCCAAAGGGATCACCAGTAGCACTAGCGCTACTGTTCTGTTCTGTTCATATTCTGTACTTCGTTTCCTATTCCTATTCCTTAGTCAAACTCTCAAACGCAATCAACTCATTGCCTCCAGAATCAAGGAACTCTTCCTTCCTCGGCCTCAGCCTCAGCCTCATTTTCTTTATTCTTCCACCCGCCCGCCTCAGAGACTTGATTTTATTTAAGCTAAGCTTGATGAATGAATGTTGATGCAATTTCCCATTTTGCTTGCCTAAGGAAACCTGAGACTTGAGACTTGAGTAGAGACTAGGACTAGGCCTGACTGACTGCCTACCTACCTTTCCCTTTCTCCTCCTTTCCTTTGGCAGAATATTCATAAAAATGGAAATAAAGTAATGAACTGAGGCTGGGACTTATAATAGTGTTAGTTTGGCTTGGCCCCAATGGACGGCTAGCCCAATACTTTCTCCTCATATAAAATGAAACCTGGTTTGAGGATTTTGTATGTCGTGGCATTGTGAAATTTTAAAGTTATATTAAAATATTTCAATTTTGGCGCATGCATGCACGGTTGAACTACGACATATATAGTTTTGCATATTCTTCTGAATAAGAACCCTCAGTATGGCAATGGCAAGGAATGTTCATTTGATTTCATTTGATTTTTCTGGCAAGGAAGTATTGGGTGTGGCAAATTGAAGGAACCTAGATATTTTTCCCCAATATCCGTTTATATTGTAAGAGGGCCTTCCCATGCTAGGCTCTACTGTGTTGAAAGATTTTACATAGATTGGATGGGAATCTGAGAGAGAGACTTTCTCCTCGTACTCATACAGTACACGAAGGATATGACATGACAAGCCTGGGCATGGGGAGTACTTACTCCACATTGATTATCTTGATTGCATAAATCATCCCACGCTCATACTATTTGTCAATATGTAATATAACATGGCACAACAGCAAAAGCTCAACTTTTCCCTTCCGGTTAATGTCAGGACAGGGCTGAGCNTCATACAGTACACGAAGGATATGACATGACAAGCCTGGGCATGGGGAGTACTTACTCCACATTGATTATCTTGATTGCATAAATCATCCCACGCTCATACTATTTGTCAATATGTAATATAACATGGCACAACAGCAAAAGCTCAACTTTTCCCTTCCGGTTAATGTCAGGACAGGGCTGAGCTGAGCTGAGCTTCAATTTCTATGTATGGTTGAGTGATTTTGTTTTGTGTATGTATACTAGAGCAGTGCCAGTGCACAGGAGAAAAGTCTCATTGACTACAGGAGAATTCCCTACTGCTACGTACATGTGTACTGTACTCTATTTCTATTCACTTTCACCAGTCAACGTGAAGTTGATGATAATTTCAATTGAAATGAAAGAGCAAGCTACCGCGTACGTACGTAGGTACGCGTAGTAGTTCAAAATTCCCAGCCCAGAACCCAGAAGCCCTGAATGCATAATGAATCAAGGGAGGATTTTTAAGTAAAAGCAAAGAAAGAGGGTAAAAAAAAGTGGCATGACACAGGGCCAAGGCTTACTATGAATTTTCTAGTTGAAATTAATAGCAAAAAAAATACTATTACAATTTGACAAACACATCCATAAAAAATTGGTTCAAGTTCCAGGTACATTGTACTCCGCACTTTATCTTTATTTTAACAATAGTTTTGTTTTATGTTATTGTTTCTTGAGTGAAATACAAAAATCCAATGTACGTGCCAGATTTATTTTGTAGATTTGCTCCTAACTTTAAGATCCTCATAAAAAGGCGGGTAGGCGGGCGGGAGGATCATTCTGACGACTTGGAATCTAAATCCCAGAAAAAAAAAACTTTCACAAAGAAAGAAGAAGAAGCAGAAGATTTCTTGTTCTGTTTCTTTGTTTCCCTTCTTACTAGCCGACCAACCGACTGAGTAATCCATCATAAAATAAAATTTATTCTACAATTTTGAAAGGGTTCATTGACTTCAGAAAGACAAATGGCTTCTATTCTATTCTTGCCACATTTGGCTGGACAAGAGGCAAAGAATAGATACACTTCCTTCTACTCTACTCCCCAAGAATCAAAGCTAGAGTACAAAAAACTTTATTTTAGTGATGGAGAATCCAATACAAGAATATAAGTTAGACTAGATGGCAAGCCGTGACGGAGGTTTTACTCAAAATTTGACCCCATTTGTAAAATTTAGTTGAAAATTAACTTGAGGTCATCGAAGGTCACTTCTGCCATGTTGGTAAATTTTTAATTACTGTGACCATCTACTATCTACCCCCTGAAAACTTCCTGGTCTACGCCGTTGGATCATGCCAAGATCCAAGAACTGGAGCACCACCGGACAGACTATGAAAATGAAATGGAGTCGTCGATTCAATTCAAAAGTTGAGTGCGGGACTTGGACTATCCTGGGTCCTGGACCGAGTCCAAGTCCAGTTCAGTGCAGTCCATGTACTGTTATGTATTTCTGCTGCTGTCTTGAGTTTCGTTCCTATATTTTGNGTTATGTATTTCTGCTGCTGTCTTGAGTTTCGTTCCTATATTTTGGGTCTCTCACTAATGACGAAAGTAATTTTCCATTAGAAAATCATTGCTTTCCTTCTGTAAGTTTAGTAGTTCTCATTTATCCACTCACTTGGTTGGATTCCTTTTCGACAGTTATGGTTTGCCCGTCTTGCCCTGCCCTGCTGTGTAGGATGACTACGTATACATATGTAAAGAGAAAGCTTCATTAAATCCGACCCTGTATTCAACTTTAGTTCCTTAGTCCTAAATTTTTCTTGTTCTTTTCTTTTTTGGGCCTGGCCTGGCCGGGGTTGCCTGCCAAAACTAAACTTTGGAAATGAATATTGCGAATGCGAATGCAAAACTTTCTCCTGCGTGCCTGCGTTTTGCATGTGCGTTTTAGTATATCCTGGCCATGAATACGATATTGACTCTGGCCAAACAAATGAAACGACAAAATTTTCTTTATCGGCCAAGGCAAGGCAAGTGCAGTGCAATCCATAAAATATGCGTAGAGAGTCAAGATGGTCTGACGGCACGCATTGTGTCTGGCCCGACCAAATAACCCAATCAAAAGTTGGACTGGATTAACACTTGAATTAAAAGCAAGGTAGTTGGACCGAACCAAGTCAAGTCCCATTAGTGGCACGGATAATAAATAACTTAAAGGTTGTATAACTTATCTCTACCTTAAAATCTGCTGGCTTAATTGACTTGCTGAGGAAACGGTGAACATGAAATTTCATTTGCATTGCAGATTTGATCAGGGGAATTGATTGGCAATTTTTATTACAAAAAGCAGTGGTCATTTTAAATTAGGTGTTTTGTCCAGGTGAGCATTAATAATTTTTGGGTTTTTCTCATGTTCTTTTATCTTTTGGTCATTATATCCGGCAACATGTTCGCTTATTAGAGCCAGTTATTACGATTTTTTTATGATATTATTATTTAATTTAACCGTACATTTAAATTTTGCTTAATTAATAGGTGAGCATTAATAATTTTTGGGTTTTTCTCATGTTCTTTTATCTTTTGGTCATTATATCCGGCAACATGTTCGCTTATTAGAGCCAGTTATTACGATTTCTTTTAGATATTACTACATTAATTTAACCGTATATTTAAATTTTGCCTAATTAATTTTATTTTTTACAATTTATGATACAACACTTAAAAGTCAGGCGCAAGAGAATTATTGACTTGAGACTTTTCCTCGCTGTGACAGCTTTCTTCCTGTTTTCTTTATTTGGCTCCTACCTGGAAAAATAATTACTCTGCAGAGTAATTGCTGCAATTTAGCCCTTATATCTCACCTGGGCATCACACGAGACAGACTGCAGAGTCGAAGCAGAATGTCACGCCTGGTGCACTACATAATTTGAATCTCAAACGAATTCGTTGATACGCTTTGCCAAGCCTAGAACATTCTGAGCAGGCGGCTACATGTGCAATCGGCATGGAACACAGACCGACAGACACTCGCACTCGCATGTTCCCCTCGAGCCTGAATAATGATAATGAGTCTAAACTTTTGGCGGATTTCCGCCGTAAACTCTAAAGTAAATTTTCTAGGAGGAGAGGCAAGGCCTAATCTTGAAAATGGAAAGACCTGGCCTGGCGACGGCCACACACATGAATAAACTATGCAGAGGGACGAACACATATAGAAACAGGGTGTACCAGATATAGTACCTTGTGGACGTATTCATATTTGAGAAACACCCTTCGTGAATATTACGTCTAAAGAGAAAAGCTTTTTGAGACTTACTGTGTAATTTGCAAGATTCGTGACTCGGCATTTGAGTTGCCCAGTCTGCCCAGCCAAGACGGTGACATTCCCAACTGTTTCTATCTCTGCTTTTCCAGACCCAGAGCCAAATCCATTCCATCCACCGCCACCACCCCCGCCGTTTCCACCATTACCATTGCCACTGCCTCCAAAATGAGATCGACTGACTGAGGGTGCGGGAACGGCGGCAGCGTCTGCAATCATCAAGTTCATGTGTTGGTCTTGCTCCTGCTGCTGCTGCCGGTGATGTTGATGCTGCTGCTGCTGGTGACCATTGCCATTGCCACAAACAGCCCCCATCATCAAAAGCACGACGACCACGATTGTCTTTCCCACTAAACTAATCTCTCCCATCATCATTACACTCTTAATTGGGCTCATAAAATACTAATTCTCGAGGGGAAGGAACTGCAGTGCCACATGTTGTAAACCACGATTGTCTTTCCCACTAAACTAATCTCTCCCATCATCATTACACTCTTAATTGGGCTCATAAAATACTAATTCTCAAGGGGAAGGAACTGCAGTGCCACATGTTGTAATACTCCTTTCCTTTTCCTCTAAAATTTCTTCGAAAAGAAAGTTTCTTGCTCAAATCTGTAAAAAAAGAGACAAAATTAGGTTGGCGAGTAAGTAAATCATACTAGGTTCATATTCCGAGTCCATTCCCTGGAACTCATTTGCACGTTTGATCTATGACCTCATATGTGAAAAGTATCAAACTGCGTAGTAAAAGTTTAATTTTACATTGACTCTTCATAAAGATGTCAACAGAATTTTGCTAAAATTACAAATCCGTGCAACCTTTCGTTTTCCTTCTATACTTTCCTCGTTGAGAAAGTTTCTTGCTCAAATCTGTAAAAAAAAGAGACAAAATTAGGTTTGCAGTAAGTAAATCATACTAGGTTCATATTCCGAGTCCATTCCCTGGAACTCATTTGCATGTTTGATCTATGACCTCATATGTGAAAAGTATCAAACTGCGTAGTAAAAGTTTAATTTTACATTGACTCTTCATAAAGATGTCAACAGAATTTTGCTAAAATTACAAATCCGTGCAAATTCGGAGAATTCGACTCGAAAGTGCTTAATTAAGCGTACCTTCATACCATATTCGCACTAATTAGGTAGATCGAGTCTAATATTTAATAATCCATGAAACGATGCTGGAGATATTTTAATAATACGCATTTCTGAATATTATGTCAAGTGAGATCCTAATAAGATTACAGTCAATGGACTAACAAGCATCATCCTAGCAATTAGGAAAATTTTGAGAGCAATTACTACCATTTCAGTTTTTCCTCAAAATAATAACAAGCTGGACCTGGCCGGGCCGGGACTTTAGGGATTTATTCATGGAGTACCCTACCCAGGCATTTGGCATGCAAAAGTTCTTTGAAGAGATTTTCATGTTGTTGCATAA
>WJEZ01003550.1:0-10605 GCA_009869925.1 Thalassaphorura encarpata
ATTTTGCGCTATACATTTGCCTCTCATACAACATTTTGTCAGGCCAATGAATTGTGTGCTTCATGGAGCCTGATAATTTCCAGCTTAAACTTTTACCAAAAGGAAGCTTTAAATTTTGTTGAGCTAATTTTATGGACTATTTATGCCTGCAAATTTACAAGGAAGTGGGCTAACGACCTTGAGTAGCACAGAATAGCTGACCCTGAATAAAAAATTATCAGATTCGAGACTTTCATTTCAATCAGGGAAGCCATGATTTGAACACGCTGCACTAAATGCTTGACAGATTCACTTTTAGTCAAATATAAAAGGCTAGGAGTTTCCCGCTTCTGTCACTCTGGCTCCCAAAATTTTACAATAGAATATGCTTAAAAGCCCTGAGCAGTGTGTACGCCTCATTAAGTTTCAGCCTTGGTTCTGGAGAAAGTTGTGAAAGAAAAGGAAAACAGATGATAGAGTCCATAATTTATCCTTTTTATTAACTCACAACCCACTGAAGGAAGACATTGCATTGCATTGCCTTGACTAAACTAAACAAAGAGTGATGGATTTTTTTTGTAGCAGACTGAAAGACTATATTTGACTCATTTTATTATCAGATTGAATGAACAACATCCAATGGTAGAAATTGAACACAAAAAAGAAGAAGAGAAAAGAGATAGGAAGCCAATTGCGTCTCAACATTTAAAGGTACTGTCAGTCCGAAAAGAAAAATATTGTTTTGAAAGTGCTGTGAGCTTTTCTTCCTATTCTTTTCATCTACGCCTACGTTTGAGAATGAATACACAAGAGTGAAGAGAAAATATAAGCGGATTAGTCTGATAATACATTACTTACTCTTCTTAACACGTTTCCTTCCATTCAGTGGACATGAAGTGTCTTTTGTCCAACTTCTTGAAACTTGGAATGGCACATATCTTTTATTGCTCTCGGAAAATATGAACTCAACTGAACTGAGAAAGTTGCGGAATGTAGACGATAGACGAATGAGCCGGCCAATGACTTTCTGTGTGATCCTTTATCAGAAACAGTAGGATTAAGCCCTGACCTACAAACCAAAAGATTGTGTTGAGATTGGCCCAGTTCAGGATTACTTGTCATGTTAAGCCCCCCAGTCTAAATAACATGTCTGTACTATTTGCATAGAAGAGACCCGATTCATAGGCCGAAATATTCAAATGCATTCAGGAAATTCCGCATATGTCGTAGGGGAAGAAAAACACTTGATCTGGATTTTACGTACGACGAGAAGAAAAGTTGCCATAATTTCTTAAGGTTTCACCATGAAATTTTTTTTATTTAAATACCCTGCACAAACCTACGTCTACGACTCAAACAAAAAGTCAGTTGGATTATTTGGAATCCAACTGCATTAGACTGAACTTTCGTCGACGACTCGGATTATCTCGTCCAAGTCAAAATGTGGGCGTATAATTAGTTACTCTCATTAAATACCTAACGGAATTATGTGATTCAAGCATGAATCTGACAGAAACAAAAGTAGAGGCTTCTTTACTGCGACATTCCAAATTATCATGGTTTCAGTAATCCTTGTTTTAAAAAATTGAGCTACTCCACTTATTTGTTTGACACCAAAAAATGGGGAATAATATTTCACCTCGTACCAAAGACGCTGTGTAATAGACTCGGCAGTAACTGATATATCCTTACCAAATTTTGGCTTATTCCCAAACTACGGAGTCTTTAGATGAGCCAACCAAAGTTTGAACCGTAAGGGTGAGTTTTAAGTTTGCCTGAACGATTTTAGTCGTTTCATTGAAAATTCGGATTTTATTTTGAATGTTTTCTAACTTGATTTTGTTTTTATCTGATATTCATACTCTACCGGCCAAACTTTCAATTTTACTAAAATTGGTTAAAGTTGCTTAGATTTAAAGCTCTGGCTTCCTGTTGCTGAACTCCTTTCCGTCTTTGAGATTTACTGAAAGTCAGAAGCCTATGATTGGATGCAAAAGCAGAGAATTTTCGTGAGTCCAATATAAAACTACTAAGCACTGACTCGACTCTCGGCACAAACAACTCCTAATTAATTCTCTAATCTCTAAAGAAGAAGTTTAAGAGGCATTGTGCCGCATCCTGCTGCACTACGGGTTTGCCTAAGTTCTCGTCACATAGTCGTAATTAATCTTCACGCGTGTATAACCCAAAGTCACGGATTATTATTCAGTTTTCTCCAGCCTAAGCTTCATGACCCTGATTCTTTCAAGGTGAAATTGTATAGGTCCTTACTGATGATTCTGTTGTTCTAGTGAGATGCACAGAAATGGGTTCTAACCTAGCTTAACACGTCATTTGGCTCTCACGTGTCCTGTCTGAAGGCAAAGTGCACTTGGTGACTCGCATTATTTTGATGATTATTTTTTACTATTATTGTTATTATTACTGGGATCAACAGGGTAAATGGGAGGTGTGATGGCACACATTACGGTTGAGTGGATCTTCATCCCTCCTTTTTTGAATTATTCTGTAGAATAGATCATACAAGCAGAGCCAAATTGATTTTGGTACCTTCAGTTTTCCCATCAAAATGAACACCCTAACCTATCCTCAACTTAACTGTCTCCATGTAGTCTGGCCTCTTAACTTTGAT
Organism: Thalassaphorura encarpata; assembly: GCA_009869925.1. NCBI lineage: Eukaryota > Metazoa > Arthropoda > Collembola > Poduromorpha > Onychiuridae > Thalassaphorura > Thalassaphorura encarpata. Next base: position 2,612 of record WJEZ01003550.1, read on the forward strand.
TCTTCCCAAGAGTGTTTTTTTACAATGTAGCTGTGACGACAGGAAATTTAAGTGTTACACACTGACTTATTTACTTTCACCTTCTCCCACTGCTCGAAAATCAACTTTCTATGAGAGGTCGTCTTTTCTTGTGGCCATGGCCAGGCTTGTGGAAAAAGGAAAAACCACTGGGATTTTCAACAGAAAATATTGACATTAGAAGACACAAGTTTGGAGGATCACAAGAGCACGGCTGACAGCATTTGTTTGCTTTGATTCGTAATCAGGAGTTGTGCAGGGCCAGGTAGTTAGCCAACTACAATTTTCTATTTTCGCCAGTTTTTTCCAGTTTTTGCTATTGTGCAGAATTAACAATTCTATGTGTCTATTTTTCTCAAATCTCAAGTTAATTTGATGCAAAATAGATTATATTTTAGATCAATATTACTTGAATTTAACTATCGTTTTGACCTTGCACGGGGACCTACACGTGATCATGTTATTGAAAATATATCTTGAGTGTGAAAATTCGATCTAATCATCATTGTCAGTAATATAATGAGTTCTCTAAGCGAACAAAGCAACCGACAGCATACCAATCATTTAAAAACACGAGCAGCCACTTCTCTATCAAAATTCCATTTTAGTTCCTCGCCCATGTTGTCAAGAAAGTCTAGGTTTATTCAATTTTAGGCGGATCGTCCAAAGGCGTTCATTCAGTTTTCTCCTACAGCAAGGCCAAATGATGTTAAGAGTTGGTAGTTCATATTCTGTATTCTGCTACTTTAGTCTTGACTTTCACCCAGACAGAAATGCGAATGAAGTTCAGCGTTGTAGGAGTGCTTTCACTGCGGATAATAAAGATTTTCCATTCTCTCTGTTTCAGTGGTGTTGTGTGTGGACAGCATCTCCAGAGAACTATAAAACGCTCAACACACTCGTCGAAGGAAAAACAACAGGAAATGGTGAAGTCTCATCTGATGTGGTTATTCTATAAGATCACCGTGTGGATTTTGTATGCGTTCTTGCTTAGTTCAATTCGCCGATTTCATTCCCATATATACACAAAATTATAATGTGTAACCAAAATTTCAATCAATTGAGGCTTAGTGTTGGACATCATCAGCTTAAATTCAGTACAGTGCAAATCTCAATCTTTTTGAATAAGTAAATAAGAAAGAGATACCAGGAATTAATGCCTTATTTCAAGCAAGTAAAACCGTCATCTATCAAAAACCCCTGAAAAACCCCGAAACCCCTAAAACCCCGGGGTTTTTTGATTTTTTTAAAAAACCCCGGGTTTTTGCCAACCCTGCAGGAATTATTCTGGATGTTGTCGGTCAATACGAAAGCCCCGTGCAAATTGTCTATTGGGCAGTTCCTTCCTTGCCCATGACCATATCTAGATGAGCTCAAAGTTAAAATTCTTAAATTTCAGGTATACACGAAATCGAAGAGCGTATGAGCTAAAGGTATGCTAAGCACGTAGAAGTATTTTGTTAGAGAGCTTATTTGGTCATCTCTAATCTAATGTGTCACAGAATAGTTAACGAGATTAGGAGTTTTGGTTTACAGACGAGAAATATCTTTTGAATAGTTTATCTTCAAAATTTAATTAACGAAATAAAAGGACTTTTGCTGCCTAAATAGATGGTGGAGAGTTTCAAGTTCATCACATTGCCAAGCTGTAATTAGCTGAATTTTTTCACGGGATTCAACTCGGGAAATGAACTTTTTGCGTGTATATTTTTCTACTCTTCTTTACAGGAAGAAGTTCAGTCAGTGGTTCAGTCCTGTAGCAAACATGTTGTTACGGACAGTTAGTTCCAAAAGGAACCATAAAGGCTTCCCAGTAAGTACGTGACATACTCTCTTAGCACTCTTTCTGGAACAGTCTGTTTTTTCTTCCTCTAAAATATGTTTCCTCTTATATATGCTACTTGCCTTCCGCTTTCCGCATTGGAAAACTAGAAGAATCTACATTAAAATGACCTGCACATGCGAGGCCGCGGTCCCTTGAAGATTATTTACGCCAACTTGGCTAAGCGCAGTTCACTAATAAATATTTCTCATACTTGATATCATTTTCTTTAATGAAGAATGGATAAAGTTAGCTTATTGGGGGAAACTAGGAGGATTCAGAAAAAGATAACTGAACATCGAGTATGCTGATAATTAATACATTTTTAAAACTCGATAGGTTAGTTGTTCATTACATTACTTTTGTTTTGATTATCCTAAATAATTTTCATTTCTCAAGAAAAGGATAAATGTGATAAAAAATTAAATTATAAATTTCTTAAACAATGGTGGAATATAAGGATTTAATTAACATCATATTTTATAAAAGTACCGTTTCACAGAATGAAGGCTCACGAAAGAATTTACACTTCTCGCATGAGACGACTTTCTTTTCTGAGTCAACCCTGAAGTTTTTTAAATCTCATAATCCTATTCCCTGCTTAGTTGGAAGTACGCAAGAACCTTTCACCAGAAAAAAGTTTAAGTTTAGCATACTTTTCCATCGTCTATCTATTATGGGAGAGAAATTCACCCAGTCATCTCATAATTGAATATGCAAAGAGGAAGAAAGTAACGGGTTGATATTATTTGAACTAATTTTAGAAGTGTCAGGTGGAACTCTCAGATTTTTCGTTTAAGAGTAACTAAATTTAATAACTCTATCAGACCATGGATCGAAATTTCCAAACTTTCCACATGGCGTAATCAAAGTTCAAGAGGTCAGCACTAGTTTTATGTTGATCTGAAAGTTTAGATAAACGAAGTTGTCTGGAAGAAACCAAATCAGAAAGGGTGAGATTGAAAATTGGCTTAAAACTGACATTTCACTCATTTATCTTCATTCAATCTTTTAATTTGAATCCTAAAATCATTTTCATCAGTTAATATGTGATTTTTGAAAAAAGTTGGCTACGTCCTTGAAATGAATAGCGCAATATTTTTAGTTAATTAGACTTTTTATTGATGCTGGCTCAATCTCCCTCTATTTGAAAGTAAATTAAATATGTTCCTAATCAAATCACCGAAGCGGTGGGCGTTAAAGATAAAAGTAGGTTTGATTAACTTGTTCCATTCATTTCCTACCTCGCCGAGATTTCATGTTCAGTTGGAATTGATGTACTTTTGTTTCAAAGAAAGGAGCTAAATTCTAAGTCTGTCTTTTCCCTAACCAGCTGTACTTGGAAAAGTAGAATGAGAAGTATTGGATGTGACTGATTTACTCGGGTGCTATTCCTACAGCTACTGCTGTGAAAATTTATTTATGTACGGAGTAAAGGGTTCGTAAAATCTTCAAGTTGACAAGATTTGGAATCGAATGGAATGGAAGGGTAAGAGGGAATAAGGGAAAGTGTAAAGAGGATCCCAGATGCAATATGCCCCATGAAGCCTTTTCTGCGCCACCCGCTTACTCAGGAGAAGACAAAAAATGAGTTGGCGTTGGCGTTCGTTCGTATAGAACCCGATTTCAACCAGCCACAAGTCCATTCCATAGTCTGCTCTCTGCTTGAATTGACCGTCAAGTTTCACCACAGTTTCATTCGGTGCTAAAACCATAGACTCAGAGAAAATTGTACATTAAAAATTAAAGTTAATTTATCATTCAATTCAATTTCTAAGTTCAAGAAGGCTAAAAGGAAATATGTTATCAGTGTAGAAGCAACCGTTCTGCGATAAAAAAGTACAAGAGATAGCAGCTTTCGCTGTAGAGTACCTGTCTATGAACCAACGCTAACACTTGAAACAAAGTGAGTAACAAAATCGCACTTAAGTTTTCATCTGAGATACTGTCTCGTCAAATTTCGATTTCATCCATCGCAAGCTCAGGAGGATACGACGGACAGGAACATTCAGGTAGAACAACTCAAATTTTCATCCGTAAATTTTTAATTGCTTTCAAGAGAGTTAAGTGAGTCGTCCTAATCGAATGGAGAAGATTATTATCCTACGCTAAATTCCTTTGGAATTCAATTAACGAATACGCATCTGGAGAATATAGAATGGAACGGACGAGTCCCAAAACTGTCATTCTCACTAGGGATTCGTGAAATGAAAGCTATTGTAATCGTAAGTGACGCGATGAGCACAGTTTTAGTCAAACATGGGTTAGCTAAGCTTAAGCTATTTTAATCTTGACACGGAACTTGTTTGACTGTGACTACCGTGTTGGTTCACGCTTCAAAATTCCACTGCCTAACCAGAGTAGTCAAATGAGGAGGAATATTCATCCTGTCGAAATTGAAATACGGCTTCAGTGTTGAGCTGGCTGAACTCTGAATCTCAAAACCCTTTTGTTGACGCGGAGGAGGACAAACAGACAGTAGAATCATACAAATTCCTCCCCTGAGTCAAGTTGTCATTAGTTCTTGTCAACTCCTTGATTGAGATTTCTATTCTTTCCTCTCCGTTGCGTAGATCTTTTGTGATTAATGACGGAAAGTCAGGTTCAATAGAATCAGGGGGTCAACCATTTTAGGAAGGCGCAAACTTGTCTCAAGTGTTCCGTCTGATAGCACCGGAATTCCAATTCCAATTTATTATTTAATCAATTGATTCGCATCGACATGAGTGATTATGGTCAGATCAGATCTCTCAATAGGACATTCGGTAGGAAGTGTAAATTAATTTTCTTATGAACAATTACAATTTTGAATTTGTTAAAATTTTGAAGCAAGATTATTAAGAAGTCATTCTTGAATGAAATAATCACAGTCCGATAATTCAGTCAGCCTTGGCCTGTTGCTTGAATCTAACAATTTGAGTCGAATAGCTTCATTTTGGTGGGTTTGACGCTCTGTTCCGTTCCATTCTCTCGAAAATTAGCATTCTATGTAGGCTATCTCTGTGTGCCCCAACTTACCTATTAGCACAAGGACATGACGTGACGAAGACTGACTTTGCCTTCTTCATTCATTCCGTCGCATTTTAAAACTTTGAGGTCAGTTCACTTTTAGATTTTGTAAGCTGATCGAATTTTTAGAATCAGGGAAAATTAAGTAGAGATTTAGTTTTTCAATCAGCAAACTAGCACAACTCATTTATTTCAATTTTGAAAGTACGTAATCTGGATTCTCCTGTCAGGCAAATAACGATATTTGTGATACACCTCTCAAAATAAAAAATACGAAAGGATTTAGTACTATGGAAAGAATTTTGCTCAGATAAAATACAAGTCAATACACCCACCCACCCAGTCAAACTTGTGCAATATATTCTGTTGTTTAAATCTTCTGAAGCACTCTACCACAAAGTAATTCCAAAACTATTACGATAGCAGTAAGCTTTCCAAAATCCACTTCGAAAAGTTCTGATGTGATTCCAAACGATAACCTCATCATCAGATTACGAGACAAAGTTCCTTCAGCCTACTCCACTATGGAGATTCATATTCGCTTTGCTTCTTGGCGAATGAATGCCAAAATAATCCTTTAGTCTACCTCACTTCTTTTCCACTTTCGTTGTGACATACTTACGCAGTTTTCACACAAGATACTTTGAGAACTTTAGTTTTTTTTCTTTTCTGCCACAGGACATATTAATACACTCTACTCGGGTAAAACTTAATATCCTTAATGCAAGTTACAGATATCTGTGATATTTACTGCTATATTTAACCCTATATCGAACCAATACTCATCAAAATACCCATTTGATTTTATTTTGCAGATTTTGGAAGAAAAATATTAGAACTCAAGCCGGCTCAATCGAACAGAATTCTCTTTCGCATTGTAGAAAGGGTTTTCACAGCGGAGTTACCTCAAAATTGAGAGAAATCGACTGACTGAAAGTGAAAAGTGTAAACAAATACTTGTGGCAGAGAGAACGACCGAACTACGGAAGATTAAACTGGAAAGAAGTTAAAGTTGAGCTGAATTTTACGCTTGAGAACATTTTCTTGACTTACGGCCTGGAAAGTGAACAACTGCAATGTGACTGCTTGCATTACCATTAAAAAGACCTCTCTGAATAGGGAAGAAATTCCTTCAGGTTCGTGGTAGACAATATTTGTGTTTGAACAGTAATACTTTAGAGTTGAACGGCAAGGAGTTGCAATCTGTGCAGTGCAGTGCAACTACTACACCTGTCTGAGTTCTGAGTTCTAAAAATCTACTCCTTCGCAGTATTGTTTGTTACGTACGTGAACAGCGTTTGAAGTTGAGCTTTGCTCTTCCTACTTCTGCGGTGATCCGGAAACTGTTCAAAGCTAACAAAACCCAACGGACTAGTCCTAGATATTTTCTCCAGTGAGAAGACACATCAAACTAAATTATCTGCGATTGAAGTATCCAAGTGTCAAGGGACGAATCTAAATCCGATCCATCAGCAGAGCCACGAATCAATATCAGACACTCCGTAACTAATTTCTCCGGGCTCTCAACATCTCTCCAAGTCCCTCGATTGATTTGAAGCTTGACGTAAGTAATTTTTGAAATATTTTATCTTTCTGACGATTCTCACAAAATTTTAGACTACTTTTGAATCTAGTTGTAAAGGGCCTATAGCAATAGCATATATGTTCCTATATAAGTTATTTTTCAGACCGGATCTTATTAGCTGTAGATCTATTCTATATACATCCGCGCTCCCTACGTCATCATACTCGGAATCCCGTACAATTTCGCTCTACAAAAAATTGAAGAATTATGAACAAAATTTCATTAGCAATAGCTACAATGTAAATCTAATCCGTTTCGTTTGACCATAGAATCTCTCCAATAATAGTCAAATCGTTCGTATTCTAAAAGGGAAAACCATCATTGTCAGACTCTTTAGGTAATCCTTGCAAATTTGTTCCATTGAATTTATTTTCAGGATATCAGATTAGGATCATTTAAAACTGAGGTGCTGATTTATTCAGAATTCAGTATTCATAGTCGCAATACCACAAACCAACACTGCTCTTCCATTAGACTGAATCAATTAATACTGAAGCCCTGAGTGTTGTACGTTCGTTCAAGCACCAGATCTATGTACTAAAATAACTATGCAGATATCAAGGCAGCCAGCGATTTTGTCTTCACTGTTTTCTTGATTGTAATTAAGTTTTAATTATATATAAAAACCAGTGTTTAGGAAGGATTGGCTGTTTCAAATTCAAGTAGCTTCATTAACATCTCGAAATATCCAAGAAAAACGCTTTTTTCCTTCAGACTTAAGCTTCCAAATAATTGACATTAGTCAGCTGCAATTTTTCTTTCATCTGGAGCGTCGAGTCATCTGCTCTGGTTTTACAATAAGTGCTATTGGCTCGTTTTTATACAATTTCTACGGCATCCCGTCGTGATTGCACTTACCTGCAAATATTATTCAATGCAATAATGTCCTAAACAAAGTGCATTTGGTTCTGCACTTCGACATAATATTTTCTGCCTCCTTGAAATTGTAATGAAACCCGGGATTTCGGTTTGTAAGCCTCCTCTACAATTTTCTCTCAACTGTACTGTACAAGTGAACATTCATAAATCTCTGTCTACCTTTTTTCCTATCTGTGTGCCTATAAGTATTTCGGTTTGGATTACATGGATGAAATCCAATTTGCTTTTTATACCGAAATGAGTTCCTCTGCTTATGCTTTCATTCGAATATGTCTCGGTTATCTTGCAAAAAAACGCTACATGTTTCTTTTATATCCATTGCTATTGCTCGACCCAATTGTGCACACATAAATTAATACAAGCTGAGCTCGAGCTAGAACTGTTTTTATTCCTATTTTAAATTTGATATCATGGGTAACCTCTTTTCGTAAATAAAATATAAAGGATTTCCAATCATCTTTGATTAAACTACTATGATGTTGAACATTTCTGTCAAACCATAGCAAAAATAACGTGTCAGGTGCTTATTTTGAATTAGGCGAACTCCAGTTCAAGGTGATGGTGAAGTTATTCTGCAGCAAAATCTTGACGTGGAGTGAATCTGAAGTAATTATGTGTCAAAATTATGCAAATCTCTTTAATGTAATTTCGCAAGACCTTGCTAATAATCAGATTATTCGT